>JAHWLE010000653.1:0-19234 GCA_024679135.1 Phytophthora foliorum | reverse complement strand
CCGAGGGCGCGGCCGCCGAGGTGGCGCCCCACACGTACCTCTGGTACAAGCTGCAGTCGTTCGAGACTCAGACTCAGACGTCTGATTCCGAGGCCATCACGCAGCTGCGCCTCGGAGACGAGCAGCCGCCCCAGGAGGACAGAACGGAGGACGCTTGCTGGACCAAGTTGGACAAGTCGGTGGACCGCCAGAAGGGGCGCTTCCTGTGGTATCAGACGACGCAGTTCCGGACGCCGACGTCCCCCCAGGCCAAGCAGCTCCTGCCGCTCAAGGAAATTCGCGTGGTGCGGGACCTCAAGGACGTGCCCGAGGGCTTCGAGCACCTGGAGGAGCCGCTGCTGAGCTGCTCGGAGACCGGAGGTAGTAGTAGTAATAGTAGTTGAGTGCACATGTTACTATTTTGAGGGGGGAAGTACTAACCCTTTTTGTGTTGTTGCAGAGGAGCTGCGGACGTACTTGTGCTTCCGCAGGCTTGGCAGTGAGGACTTGTCGGGCTCCAAGTGGTCCATTGTGAACCAGAAGGCGGGCAACTGGATCGATGTCAAGGATCTGTCGTCCAACAAGTGGACGGTGGCGCAGATTCTGCACCACTCGGCGGCGGAGATCCGAGTGCATATCCCGACGTGGAAGAAAGGGCGTGATGAGTTCTTGTCCCGCTCGACGTGCCGCAATCGGGTGGCCAAGTTGGGCACGCACACCAATGTGTACATGTCGCCGGCGTACCCGTTTCCGCGGAAGCAGGGGAGTATGTGGAATGCCAACATGAAGGACTTGCAGCAAGCTCGCGAACAGTTCGACAAGTACTTTTATGACCGTGAGAAGCAGAAGTCATATTTGCCGCGATTGCTCATCCCGTTCATCGAGAAGTCGCTGCTGTGTACGTTTCTGTCGAGTGATCTCGCGAACGAAATGAATACGTTCCACCAGCATGTGCTGAAGAACGTTGTGGCATGCATGCTCGGCAACGACGCAGGCAGTGTGATGGTGTACATGTTGTCGCTGCTGCGCATGATTCTCAACGGTCACAATTCGTGCATGTTTTTCTACATCAAGTACCCTGGGAGCTACACGGCAACAAAGTATCAGCGTCTTGTGTATACATCGTATTTGGTGAGCCCGGACGCGCTAGCAGCGATCCCAACGCGCCACCCGTGCCGATCATTTTATTTCATTGACAATGTTGACCTGTTTGTACAAGCAGGAGGCTTTCGCCTCATCCTTCAGCGTCTTGCAGACTCAGACGTTGCGTTGACAGAAGTGCTGCTTTATTGCACGATCCTCAACGAAGCGAAGCCATGCCTAACACAACAAAAGCGGCGCCGGAGTTCGTCATCGACTCGACGTCGCTCGACAACGGAAGGTCAAACGGAAGATTTCTTTCGAGAGTTTTTGAATGCTGCATTTTCGCGCTTGAGGCGTATGAATGGAGAGGAGCTCAAGGACGACGATGGGCTCATTGATCACATTGTTGGTGTCGTGGATATGCTTTGCCGAGACGGGTTGTTGCTTGGAGGTCGCAACGCCGAGTCAGATATCGACGAGTCAACCGCCATCGACGGTTCCGCTTCATTATGTGATGTTGAATTTGCTGAGGCGATTGAAATTTTTCATTTGGATCTCTCCAAAAAGTTCATTTGCTGCCCGTATCTGTCGCAACGTCTGCTTGGCATTTCGCGTATCAACGATTTAATTTCGATGGCCCAACGGAAGGACACTCTTCAAAGGAAGGCAAGCTTAAGTTTGCGGCGTACTTCGTCGTCATCGATTAGTACCACGACGTCTTTAAGCGCGAGTACATCGAATGCGGATCCATCGTTGACAGCCTCGATTTCTAGCGATCAGCCCGTAACAAGGTGGTTGCGCACGAAATATATTGTGGAATGGTTGACGGCATCAGATATTCTGGAGGTGATCCTAGGCGACCGTGAGAGCTGTGCAAAGTACTCCCTTCAAGAAGGGACACATCTGGAGATTCTGAAGCGCTCCAAAAAGATATTTGGATTTGTGGCGGCGCATGGCCTCTTAACGGAGCAACATATTGTGTTGATGTGGAAAACCGCGCTCAGCCAGCTCCGCTCAGGCAGAAAAACGGTGTTCGATATTTTGATCTCTCTTTGCGGAGTGCTTTCAGCTGATTTGATGGACGTCGTCGTGATGCTGCTGACTCAAGTTCCTCTGAGCGACTATGACGAACTCGTCGTCAATTTTATCAAACGTGTCGTCATGATTGCGTCCAAGCTCGTAGTTGATGCTGAAACGGGTGGATTTAAGATGTCTCTCACGTCGCTTGTGAGTGCTGCATCTGGTTCGAGAAACAAACTCAGCGTGAGCGCTCAAAAAGATGTGGAGGTACTCAACAAAGTGGTGAGCTTGTGTTGCACCCTGTACTGGAACGCTATTCTTCAAACCGAAGCACCAAACGGAAGTGGAGTGAGTAATGGCCCGGCGCTTCGTGGATCGATGCGCACTGAAGTAGAAGCGGGACTTGCCGACTCGTTGAACCATGTGCAAAAGCTGTGGATTTCTGCGGGGTCATCATCATCCACATCAGCTAAAGAGCAACAGCAACTACTAAGCGAATATCTCCGCAAGTGTGCAGAGAACATAGAGTCTGGAACACTGGTGGAGACATCCATGAGTTTGATTCAGCGAATCGTGGATGGCTACGGTGGTGGCAGTTCGTCCTCATTGGCAGCTTCGACTTTGTCGCTAACAAGAGCTAATTCTCCCCCCACAACGTCCAGCGAGCTCCTGAAAGAGTTGAACAATGCACATAATATTGTGTCTGTTGTTGTTGAAGCGATCAAGAATTTTGTTGCCCCGTCCGAGTCCAAGACCCCGACACAAGCCGCACACCTTGCTGGTATTCAGAAGCGCTTATCATTTCTCGGGTATATTGTAACGAAGTCCGACTTAAAGCTGCCTTTTGATGCCGTGTGTCAGCTGTGGGGTTGCTTTAATGGCCCTGATAGCACAATGGAAGAGCGAGATGTGTTTTTTGCGTGGTTCACGACGGTTATCCCCGATCCAAACAACTTCGTTCATCGAGCGTACTCCGGACACACGGGTTTTTCGGAAGCCGTGGTGGGTGAAATTTTCCAGTCATTAATTGGGCAAGCCCCAAGTACTCAGAATGGAAGTGCTACTCAGATTCATTTGGACATGCAGACGATGAGCAAAGAGTCGTTTTGGGCATTGGAACGGTTGTTTCGCTTTGTTAACACCAGCACCAGGCGTATTTCCTCTACTGCTGTCGTTGGAAACTCTTCTTCGCGAGGCGGAGCTGTCCCGGGTAATAAGGAAGATGCTGACCTTTTTGTTGTAGAAGCAATGGACCTACAGGGTCTTGAGACGCTGTATGACGTAGCACTGCGCGCAGAGAATGACGTTGTCAGTCAGCAAGCAACCAATTACCTGATCTATCTTCAGCTTCACGTGGGCTCAAAGCTCGTGCGTCGTGAGGTGTGGGCTGACTTTGTGGAAAGATGCCTCTGGCGGCTAAAGGAGAAGGTGAAAAGCTCAATCGATGCGTCGAGGGCTCGAGAGGTGCTCCGCCTATTAGTGCTGTTGAGCACTTTTCTCCATCAATCGGTCGTGCAAGCACAACACGGTCTTGATGGAGGGACTTTTGATGGGCCGGAAGAACTGACAGTCTATGTTCGAACTCAAGGTGGTCGAGTCGCAGCACCATTTCGGTATCACTTGAGACGAACCTCACTTGTATCGGAACTACGTGATCGAATTGCAAAGGACACTGGTCACCCTGCCGATCGCGTTCGCATTGTGAATTCGGCGAAGACTAAGTTGACAGCCCAAGGACATGGGAAATTTACTCTTGACAAGGCACGTATTTTCAACTCGTCCCTTGCAACTTCACGTTCCTCGTCAGTGAGACTGCCGTTAACGCAAACATCCCCAGCTCCTTCGCGCAGGGCTGCTAAGCAAGTCAACTACGTGGAGGCAATTCTGTTGTCGAAAGTGGAAAGTGATACAAGCGGTCACACGAATCGAAGCGTGTTAGACTTTCACGGAGCAGCTGGAGTTGCCGCTGCTGCTGCTGCAGGTGTGGGAGTTACTGGAAACAACAGCAGCCCTGAAAGCGATTGGCACGCGATAAAGACAGAGCTTTCAGGAAATGATACATGGATAGGACTCTTGTTTGACCTGCTATCGTACAGTGATGGAATAGCTGAAGAAGCCTGGAAGGTGCTGAAGTTGCTCACAACGGATGATGAGATGGAAAAGCAGACACGTACATTAAATGGTGCGCTAGCTATCGATGGATCCATTCGAAAAAAACCAAGCTCGTTTGAGTGGGACGCGCTGCTTGATTCAAAGTGTCCTGCAAAACTATTGTATCAGCTCGAGCTAGTGGAGAAATTCGCGCTTTGTGGTGACGGGCGGGATGATGAGGAGGACGACGACAATGATGAAAAAGACGACAAAGCGCATACTGTCAATGCGAATCGTGTGAGTGGGGCTGACGGTTTGATTGGTATCGTGAATTCGTGGAGCGCATCTTTCCTGGAGCTTGGAGGTCGAACGCAACTCGAGAAATTTGTACTATCGTCCGGCCCGCGTCAGCTACTAGCCCAAGGAACTCTTTCTGTGATGTGTTTATCCAAGCTTCTCAAGCTACTTCGCCATTTTGTATTGGTAGAGTCCAAGCGGGCCGAAGAAAACGGAGATACTCTTGAAGGAAACCCCCAGCAACTGATTAACCAGCTCTTAGAAACGTTGAGCAGCCTTCAGGCTATTGACAAAGCAGCCAAAGAAGATACTTCGTCTACTCTCGTCTCTCAGGCAAGGGTGTCTTCAAGACAGCCTACGGCTGCTGAGGATCAATCGGTGTCTATACAAGCCCTCTCGCTTACGGTATATGCCCGCCCACAAGTTGAGGACCCGGACAACATCGATGATATCCCGAGTGACGCTTATTTAATGACTAGGCTGCTGTCTTGTATTGCTACGTGCAGCCTTGTGGCGAAGGAAGATGCACTGGCGCTTTTGGTGAGTTACCAAGGTTACGGTGAGATCATGTTGCGCTGCTTGGTGGAAAGCCGCTTTAAGCCTGTTCGGTTGGAGGCTGCCAACGCGATTGCTGCCCTATCCACCACTAGAAACAAACTTCAAGAAGACCGTGTGAAATGCTGCAATTATTTCCTGTGTCTACTGGGCGAGTACTCTGGGCTAGTGAGTGATGAGGAATACTACAATGTATTCACACTGCTTGTTACCAACGCGGAGGATCTGACCAAATTCGCGATACTCCCGTCATGTCAAACCTTGTGCCGTCGAATTAAGGCCTTCGAGATTAAAGAAGATGCGCTGGGCGCAGGGTCTGTACCACTGACTGCTCGGAGGAGTAGTATAAATGGAAATCGGCGCTGGTCCCTGGTTGGGTCTGCAGCAAGCAAGCAAGTCATTTCGCCCGCACCAGACGTGCTTCTGGAAGGCCAGCTATCCACCGTTCTTGCAATCATTAAACGGATCCCAGCTGTGTTAGCGGACGGTCTTCTTGATGTGCCGTGCGATGGACGTAGCTTACGCGAGGTTGTGGCGCCAATTCTTCATGAGCAAGAAGGAATCGTGAACGAGCTTTTTAACGAGTGTCTATTTGCCACACCTGATGAGCAAACTGGCGGAGAGGTTAAAAGCGGAGGAAGTGAAGGCGGGGCTATTGATTTCCAAGCATCTTCTTCGTCACAGTACTATCTCCGTCAGCCCAAATGTCGCAGTGACTCATGCCGGGGTGTTGCATTTGACCTCCTTACGGAGCTCTCTATCGATAATACCGAGGGATTACGCTTCTTACTTACACAAATGGCGAACCAGCACACTCTCGAGCGCCCTCCAGAGCCTGTTGTATCAACCTCGGGGGTCTCCACGTCAAAACGAAAGGCCCCAAAATCGTCGAAAGATCAACTATTGCAACGGGCGAAGTATGTTGGTCTGAAGAACCTTGGGTGCACTTGCTACCTGAATTCGACGATTCAGAGTTTCTTCATGATGCCGCGCTTCCGCCGACAGGTCTTACGCCTCCAATCGAACGGAAGTGTCAGCGAAAAATCTGGACTGAAGAGCCTGACGTACGAGCTTCAGTCGTTGTTTGCTCATCTGGAGGGCAGTGCTAAACCCTACTACAATCCGCGTTCATTCACTCGCGCCATGAAGACGTGGGACGGTGAAACTGTGGATGTGAATGTTCAGCAGGATGCTAGCGAGTTTCTCACGTCTTTCTTCCAGCAAATCGAGTCCGAAATGAATGGCATCAGTGCTGGGAGTGGTGATCACTACACCAGTGATGAGAATATCCTGAACACATTTTTTGGTGGTGAGTTTAGCAATGAGCTCGTCGCGGAGGGTGATCGGTACAGCGAGCGCTTTGAACCGTTCCATTTCATATCTGTCCCCGTCCGCGACCGAAAGAACTTGAAAGAGTCGCTAGACGGGTGGGTTGAAGGTGAAAAGGTAAGCTACACGTGGGAAAAAGGCAGTGGTTCGAAAATTGAAGGTGATGCCGAAAATGACGCTGAGGAAGAGGAAAAAGTGACTCTGGAAACGCACAAACGTATCTCGATTTCAAAGCTACCTGCGTATCTGATTATTCACCTCAAGCGCTTCGAATTTGATTTTGAAAAGATGCAGCAAATCAAGCTTCATGATCGCTTTGACTTCCCTACCGAGTTGGACATGTATCCGTACACGAAGGAAGGCCAAGAAGAGAAAAGAAAAAGAGCTGCAACATCAACGGACGACGGGTCTACCAGTCACGACATCCGATTGAGTACGTCTTCGGATAGCGCGGATGATGGAAGAACGACAGCTCCGGAATACTCTCAGTACGAGCTGGTGGGAACTGTAGTTCACCTTGGTACGGCGCACTCAGGACACTACTACTCATTCCTGCGTGACCAGCAAGTACCACATGACAAGAATCAGTGGTATGAATTTAACGATACACTGGTAACCCCATTTGATCCGGCTCAAATTCCAGTAGAGTGTTTCGGTGGTGAGGAAACGACGCGTGCCCGTCATGGCTCAGCTAGTGCTGGATCATTCTCGCAAGAGGAAGGTTCTCCCTTACCAAGCAAGATGAAAAACCGCAGCAGCTTCATGCTGTTTTACGCTCGTGTGTCTCCTGAGCTCCGCGTTGTCAGCGACGAGGATGCTCCTTCTGTCAGCTTTTCCAGCGCTGTCTTAGTGGCGGCGTTTTGCTCAAGATTGAAGAGGCGAGCATCGGCTCGTTTGGCACATTTGCGCAGTGTAGTCCAGGTGATTGCACCAGAGCCGATCCGCAAACTTATTGCCATGGAGAATCGATTGTTCTGGCGAAAACGATACCTGTACGACACTCGATGTCTGAAGTTTACGTACAATCTCCTGCGATCTTGTCTCGTGGGCCTAGAAAGCGCCAAGAATATGGCCGTGATGCCGCGTTTTGAGCCGGTGGAGGTGCAGTTTGAGGCCTTGCAAGTAGCAACCAAGTTTGTATTTGGCACTCTGTGGCAGGGTGGTGATGTGAGCAAGGTTCTGGAATGGCGTCTCATTCTCCAGTCGCTGTACCACTCAGACGTCGGTGGTTGTCGCTGGTTCTTATCGACTATGGAGGCGAACGAGTCACTACTTCTGGAGCTGTTAGTATTTAACGAGCACCGCGAGGTTCGCGAGTTGATGGCAAACGTGCTCTCCGAAGCAATCGTAACTACATCGAACACGGAGTTCGAAGAGGAGGCAGACGGAGAGCGGCGAAGCGCTTCCAGGGATAGTCGCGACGGAAAGAAGCATTTGCCCGCCTCTTTTGAGTTCATGTTCTTCCTGATTCAACTGATGCCAGCGTTGCTCTCGGTCCCTGTCCACCATCATCGTCAGTACTTCCTCACGATGTACGATTTTGTCCAAACGGGGCGCAACGAAGGATCTTTCCTCGTGGTGAATAGCGTCGTGGGTGCGATTGTAGCACTTCTCACTGGTCTAGGGAGCACCCAGCCTCTGCTTCAGTTGCAGCTAAAGAAGCACAAACCGAAGCAGATTCTCAAGCGCATTGACCTGAGTGTTACGATACTGAAGCTGCTGTCGGTACTGATTCGTTGCAGCTTACCCCCTGCAATGGACGTTGAGTCGGACGCTGAGCACCCGTTGATTCTCCCGGCTAACATGGTGCATGATCATGTGGATCTCACACCAGCAGACCACGACGTGCTTCTTAATGAGCGTTTCGTTACCTTGCTCACACAACGTGCGAATCACTACACGAAGGAGACAAAACCACTGGAGCAGATTGTGAGTCACCTGTGTTGGGAAAGCCGGCGCGCCACAGCGGCATTCTTGGACAAAATCATGCATGGCATCGAAGTAGAGGATCATCACGATGTCAAGCCGTACTTCCGTACACTCAACTCACTGCTGAAGATTCGAGACTCGCTGGCTACGGAACGTCTCACAGATGGTCTCACCAAGCTACTTGCCGTGATGGCGTCGCAGCAGCGGTACTATAAGGCCACGGAAACGTCACTTGATATGCTTGCAAGGCTCGCCAAACGCCACGGTGGTGTGACGCAATGGCTGCGAGACAACTACCAGAGCTGTGTGTGGATGGAGAAGTGGCTAGTGGCCCACCGCGGGGCTGAGGGATATCTGCAACAGCGCAAAACCGTTTTGGTAAAGCCCAACAGTACGTCATCGTGGGTGAACGTGAGTGTGACGAGTTCAGGGCTCATCAAGGCGATTGACCGCTCCATCACCAAGTTGTTACCGCGTATCCGCAGCATCTTAGATCCGGAAGCCGTCGTGGAAACCTTCTACGACAGTGATGACAACCCGCAACGCCTTGTGGGCAAACGTGTGCGCGTGAAATGGGCCAAGGACAAGTGGTATGAAGGTACTGTTCAGCAGTTTAATGAGGACACGTACGAGCACTTCGTGGCCTACGATGACGGCGACAAGCGGTCGTACCACATGTCAGAGAAACTCTTCTACGTCGTGGACCTGACGCCGTCGCCCAAGCCGCGGAAGAAAAAGCAGCAGCAAGCTTGAGCGACTGAAATGTGACAGTTGTAATTAGCCCCTAAATGCAAGGATGCATGAAAAATCCTCTTGTATGGTCCTCACAACTGACGCTTGTGTCTGCCGATGAATTGAAGAACAGATTCCACTGCTGAAGGCGGTACGTGTCGTGTAGTGTGTGTACCCTGGGCCAGTAAGCAGAACGAGTATGTGGAGGAGGCATTGGTGTACGAGGTGACCTCGCCATTTTTGGCGTCAAGAAGTTGCAACGGTGCTTCGATCTCAGCAGAAATAGGCTCCGAACAGTCAAGAAGAGATAAAGCACTTTGAGTTTTGGCAGCGTCTGCGGAAGGACCATCATGACTATCAATCCGCCGAAATGTGCTGTGAATATGGAGCAACGGTTGGCAGCGCTGAGACGCGACCAGGAAATCGACGGGTTGAGGGTGTACCTTATCAAATACAACCTCTTTCCGCGCAATCGAGACCCCCACAACTCACCCATTCGTTTGGAGGAGCTGAAAGAGCTCGTCAAGCACTGGAAACTTCACCGGCAGCGCGGGTTTTGGCGCGACCACCCGGACAAAGACGACCTTGTTCGTGCGCTATTGCAGCACATAAAGAGCGAAGAAGCCAACAAAAGGAGACGACAGGAGGCCCAGGACAAATATCGTAGCAAAACGTTGAGCGGCACTGATGATGGAAGTCCTGGTAAACTTCGAGACTTCACAACGTTCTTTGGTGGTGGAGGTGCAGAGGAGCATAACGATGATGACGACGACAGAGAGCATGCGGTGGCTGCTGCTAAGAAGAAAAACTTCGGTGGTGATTTGTTTTACCAGCGTGGTGACTACGATGAGGGATTGATCTATTTATCACGAATCGACAAGTCCCGCTTCCAATCTGAAAGTCACAACCCCTGCCATGATCTTCTGACCACCTCGGCATCAGCACCAACTCCTTTGAACCGTTTGCTACTGGGGACTCCTGATACTAACAGCAAGCATAAGGGTCCTGGTGCCGCTACAGTGAGCGAGAAGGAGAGCGAGAAGGAGTTGGTGAACCAGATGCCGTCTGTGACGCTGACGCCTATTACCACTGGCGCCGTGAACACTGCACTTTTAACCAAAGACATGAAACTCAAGTCCGTCGAGGGTCTCTATAGCATTTCGTGGCACAAGGGCTACGAGGCACAACTGCTACGTGAAGGTGCGCTTTTCACTCTTTCTAGCGTGCTGAAACAGGATGAGCCAGCCATTCGTCTGTACGCTGCTGCTGCGATATTAAACCTCACGCATTACGTCCCTGTCCCACTTTCTCCTCTGCCCACCCCGGTGAAGAAGGCTCAAACTCAATCATCGTCATCTTCACTGCTGGCAATGGCACCTCCACAAGCAACTAGGGATTTATACGCCAAAATGATGGATGAAAGCGTCATTGCAGCGCTGCTGGATCTTGTTCATACCCCTCACCCAACGGTAAAAGCTTTGTGTGCCCGTGCACTATTACGCTTCACTATCGATGAAACCCATCACTTTGCCATGGTGCATGAGGGTGTAGTGACTGCTCTCTCGCAGATTATGGCCACAGTGACTACGACCGTGACATCACCGCTGGCTGCACCAAATGACGTAAAACTACTCTGTGTGCTAGCTCTCGTCAATTTGTCCGGTGTACCTCGCGCTGTCACGTGCGACGCTCTGTTAAACACGATTGTCGTTCTAGCGAGACATGGAGACACTGCGACCCACAAAATATGTGCCCAAGCACTGCTGAATCTGTCTATTCTTCCTACAACGCGGGGCGTAATTGTGGATGAAGGGGCAATAGGTGCACTAGAAGTTCTGGCCAGCGTGGCGATGAAGCCAATGCAACTTACCCTTTTGGAAACCATTACGTGCGCACTTTGCAACTTGGCAGCCGTGAAGACTAACCAGGATTCATTTACGAAAAACAGCGCGCTCAACATTTTGTCGGATATCCTCGTTAACGTTGGGGTGGAACTTCGCCAGATGCAAAATGCCGTTAACTCTGGCATGGATAGCGCCGAAGGAGAGGCAGTTGTGACTTCTCTCCTTTGTTCTATTCGCAAGAACTGCGTCAACGCCATCGCGATGGTCTGTTGCAACCCGAGGCTTCAAATTCGCATACGAAACGCAGGATTCATTCCAAAGCTTTTAAGCATTCTTCGAAATGACGGATATGTTGACGCAGACGATGACTACAGTGATGATGACGAGTCTGCTTCAAATGCTGGTGATCGTCATGTGTCCACTACGTTTGGTGCTTTACCACTCAAGAGCGGAGCTATTGACGCTGAAACTGAGAGATTCGTTGTTGTGGCACTCGCAAACCTGGCGTTGGATGATCGGTGCCGTCCGACATTAGTGCAGGATGGAGCGGTGCCCATTTTCCTTGGTTTATTGCAAGCTCCGGATGTGCCAGTCTCGGGTGCTACCCAAGCTCAACACCAAAACGAAAGAACTGCAGACACCCAGGAAGATAAACGTGTTGCTGCTTTGTTACTGAAGTTGGACTGTGTGACAGCGTTGAGCAACCTACTGCTTCATCCTGCAAACTTCCAGGCATTAGTCGACGCAGGTGTTGTTCCTGCATTTCTGGATCTCATTCGCAATGAAGAAACAACTGCACCTGGTGCTAGCAACAGCAGTAAGGAAATCCAGAAAGCTTGCGTATATGCAATGTTAGGGCTAGCAAAGGACCCGGGAATGAAAACGCGGCTAGCGGAGGCTACCCAGAAACGCTTTGATGGAAAGGAAACCAGTGATCAAGTTGGCGCTATCCCAACGATGTTGGCATTTGCATCGAGAAATCTGGCTAATGCTGAACTTTGCGGAGTTTGTATTAGCTTTTTGCATCACTTATCCTCACGAGCAGAGAATCACGAACTCCTTTACTACGAGGGTGCTGTAGGACTACTCGTGCGAGTTTTACAGAAGCCAAGCTCGGCTGAGGCGCCGGCCACGATTTATGCGATCTGGCTGAACTGCTTGACAACGCTTTCCCACCTCGCATCTCACACAGCCAGACACCAATCACTTCTCGACGACGGTGTACTTGAGGCCATCCAGCACTTTTTGATAGTCTCGGCTGCAGACCAGCGACCACGCGATGCACTCACTGACCGAAGCGTTATCAAGGCCCAGTATGCTTCCTCGCAAATTGTCTACAAAATGCATGAGCTCTGCAGTGGAAGCTCTGCTCCAGCGGGAACCACGGGCTCTGTCCCTGGTCCGGTAGACGCGCCGGCATTTTTCGCGTGTCTTCTGCTGTTGGCGACGCAATCGGCCTCCAAGAACTCGCGGTTGTCCAAGTCTACGGTGGTCTTGCAGCAGCGAACTGCTCGGCGAACTGCACTTACGATCGCCAAAGTAGCGTTGGCGGTACCTCAAGGACCGAGGCTCTTGGCAGAGCACGCTGACATCCCGCCTGCTTTGAATATGGTCATGCGCACGGGTATACACGAGGCTCAGGTCTGTGCGGCAATTGCACTGTGTAACTTGGCAGCAGAGAGACCTACACCAGCAAAAGGTAAACCTCTGCAACGGGTGTGGCGCGACGCCACTGTCGATGACTTCATCGTCATCACACTGTTACGGGTGAATAGCCCTCAAACCAAGGGAATCTGCGCCAAGGCCCTGTTTAACCTGCTTACTCACGAAGACGCACGCGACCAACTCATGCGTGATGGAGTTCTGTATGCGCTACTGAAGCTCGCACGGCTTGAAAATGATTCGATCCGTGACTTGGCACTTCGTGCGCTGTACAATATTTCTCTGGACCCAAAGAAGACGGCACAACTACTGGAAATGGAGCTCGTGCGAATACTAGCGAAGATGTACCAAGCTGATTTGAATAAGACCATGAAGCGGCTTGTGGTTGGCATTTTCAGCAATCTCTCAAGCGCTTCTTGTACCCTCAGTACCAATAGTACTGCTGCGAGGGACGCGATCGAAAATGGAGATGAGGACAAGAGTTCTGCGGGAGGGGCTGGTGCCAGCATGCACGTCGAGTTACAAATGCTTCAAGAGGGTATCTTGGGTGTTCTAAAGAGCCTTGCGAAGGTTCGTGATCCAGAAATGAAGCTGTACGTCGCCAATGTGCTGTACAACTTGTCGTGCGCTACAGAATCCCGCGTCGCTGAGATACTTGTTCAAGACGAGAGTAATATGCTGGGAATCTTGGTAGCGGAACTCAAGTCTGAAAGCAGGGATGTGCGGAAGTATGCGGCCAAGACCCTTGCCAACCTCAGCGCATCTTCTGTGGCTATACGTGTTATAACCAACGATGCCGCGTCCAGTGTCGTGAGTGTGATCAATGATGCCATGAAAGGTGGGAAGAGCAAGAGTGGGTCAACTCCAACGGGCGGTGGGCCATCCACCGCCTCGCCCTCCTCCATCTGCGTCGAGACGAATTGCGCGTGTGTGTTTGCACTCCGCAATCTTTTCTCGCTCGAACTGAATCAGCGTAAGTTCATCGCTTGCAATGGGCTTCTGACTCTAGCGGCGCTTCTCACAAGCCCAGCGATGGCTTCAGAATCTGCAACTCTACGCGTGGCTACCGATATGATCTGCTCTCTCGCTAAACTCAATGCCGGGTCCACTGGAAACACCGCAACTAATGCGAATGAAGTGTCGTATGAAGAGCGACTTGTGAAAGACGGCATTGTCCGGGCACTAGTAGCAATTGCAAAGGGAGCTATGGACGGATCGACAACACGAGCTGAAGAAAATGTGGCCTGCATGAACATCGTTACATCACTGAGTAGTCTGTCAATGCATGCACGGTGTCATGACGGGATGTTGCGTGATGGAGCTCTGGATGCACTCGCGTTGCTGTGTGCGACCAACGCTGGAGATCCGCGTGCACCTTTCAAGGGTTTGATAGGTGTGCGTGGCGAGATGTTTGCACTGCACTGCATGGTGGTGATTCGGAATTTGTCACGTCAAGAGCCTCTGTCACCACCGTCGACAGCGGGCTCCCCTTCGATCGACAGTGATAATGGCGGCCGTAGCACTACAAGCAAGGCGGAAGATATCCGAAGCCAGAGACTGACCTCCCAGCCTGCTTTGGTGCCTATCGTGTTGACTTTATCGCAGTCCACGAACTCCCAGACGCGGGAGCACGTCGTGGTGACGCTTTACAATTTGGCACGATTGCGCCGCAGCAAAAGGCAGCTTATCAAGAACGATGCGGTGAAAGTGCTTTTGAGACTCGGAACGAACGCGGTTCTACCTTTTAAGCGGCATGTGTGCGCGTTGGCTCTGCAAGCGCTAGCTACGCAGTCCCCACCGCCCGTTTCAACACAGCAAACTACCACTTCCGATCCAGCAGCGGCAACTGCAGCTGCCACTGCAAACGCTGCTGATTGGGATGAGCCACACGTTGATAAGGTGGTTCAAGAGGGAATCGTAGCCGCCATAGCGGCTCTGGCAGACTCGCACCAGCACGATTTACTGATCAGCGTGTCGACAAATCTGTACGCAATCGCGAACCCTCCTCCAGCAGTGACCGAGTCGGTGACGCTGTTGCGGACTTCGAATCGAGCGATTGAACAGCGTGGTGCTCCACCTGACTGGTGCAAAGTGCTTATTACTGACCTGGCTTCGTGGCCCGAGATTGAAGTGGGCAGCAGCCGATCGACGACAGCGATTCGTGTTGACAGCGGGTTCGCGCTTGGATCGGTGGCTGATAGTCTACCGGGGGAAGATCAGGGCGAAGACTCGTACTCAGATGCTAGTGACGATGAAAGCGCGAGTTGCCAGTTGACCCAACAGGGCAAAACGGATGGGAAATTGCTGGGGCCAAGCTCATCTGTACCGCCGAAGGCCAGCACGAGGCAGCAGCAACCAGGACACAGTTCACATCTGGCTCCGCCACGAATGTGTAGCTCAGATGCAGTGTTGGGATGGTTCCAGTTGCTGGCCGACCCGAAACCGGAGAAGGTGCGGGTGAACATGGAGTATGAACTCGCAGGTAGGCGGGCGGTCACGCCCACCCCAGGGAGCAGCAGTTTGGCTTCATCTGCTTCCAGTGGTGACGAACTGCCAAAACTTCGCCCCGAGACTGCTCCGGAGGGCTCAACAGAAGATGCTTTGAGGTTGGGTGGGAGACTTAGTGCTGGTGGGCAGTCGACGCTTACACAGGTCCGTCAGACTACAGTGAGTAGCAACAATCCGACCTACCAACGTTTGACCGGCAATGGCGTGTATCGGGGGAATTCGACGGCCGACATGACCACATCTGGTGCTAGTCCGCTTAAATCGCCTGCGGCAAAACGGCGATCGCACCAGCTAGAGCCCCTATCCTCCTTAAACTGAAACCAGCTAAATATCTGCTGAGATTCTGTGAATTATTTTTTTTTAATGTAAGGTACAGCGGGTGTAGAAAGTCTACGTTCATGGAACGAAGATAAACCGAACCATGGTTCCCCCATTTTTTCGCGAACCGATAAAACCCCAGGAACTAGGTTCTTGAGGGTGTCTTTGCCAGGGTTATCTGTCGGGTTAAATTATGTGATATCCGTATGGTTAAAGATTTTTGTATTTGTTGCGTCAGCATTTAACTTCGACACACACAGCGCACCAAATCTCAAGATGACCAGCGAGGGAGAAGACTACGACTCGATCCTGCCTACCGACGGACTTGCTGTGTGCTCTTCTAACCCCACACAGGTGGGTTTGAGTGCTTTTGGCTCAGGATGGTTGGCTCAGCCATACCATGATGAGGCATTGTCGCTGGAAGACTCAAGCTCGCTGCGCTTTGATCAAATGGAGCGGCAAGCTGCAGGCTCGATGCAGAGCCAAGCAGCGGATCACCAGGAGCTGCAAGCAGCTAGCACAGTGCAGGTCAGCTTAGCGGAGTTACAGGAGCCCTCTCCACCCCAGCTTGGGGCTGCACGACGCGCGGAGGGAGGAACAGGACGGCGCAAGAAAAGAGGACGTCCGCCAAAGAGTAAGGTAAAACAGCCATTGGTCTTGACGGAACCTCGAATTGAGGCCCTCCTTCGTCTGCGCTACACCGAGTTGAGGGACTGCTTCAACAGCGGCAAATCCAACCAACGAATACGGGAGAGCTGGAAGCTGTTAACCACCTCACCCAGAATGACAGCAAAATCACGGACTCATTCATACCCATGGCTGCAGCACTCGCACGATAGCTACCAGACGATGCCAAAACGTATAGTACAGCGGCAACGCGTTTAGCAAAACTACGCTATCGAGCTTGGAGATTCTTGAACGCGAATCCCCTAGACTGCAAAAGCCCCACCAGCGCCACGAATGTCGCTTTGCTACAGCAAACATTGACTGGAAACCATTCCTCCCCGGCTTCATTTTCCAGCAAACTATCGAACCTCAGATGATTTACGGTGAAGATCTGCATTTTCGGAGCTCTGGCGATGACCTGGCATGCGGCAGCAGCACAAATACTCAGCGCCGCCGCGGTCGTGACGTCCATGGGCGACTGTTCAGTTTAACGATACGATTTTTTATTTAACTACCTCGAAGAGGTAGTTAAGTCGTAGCCATACGGGGAGCCAATCACTGACCCGCTTAGTTATTCCACGACTTAACTTAACCCGACAGATAACCCTAGCAAAGACGCTCTGAGGTTTTACTGGTTCGATTGGGGTCGAGCTTCGTGCCGCGAAGACGTTTGAACATGCCTCGTGCCTCCCCATCACCATTGGCCAAAACACGACTTGCTTACTTCACTTTGGTGCAGCTTTTTCAGAGAGATCGTCTCGCGGATTGTCTCGCCATGCTGCATGCTATGGCTGCTCTTACAGGCATGCAAAGCTCAACGAGGTTTGATGCAGCGCTCGCCGAGCGCAATCAGCTATAACCGCAAAAAATAAAAAGCACTGATGGTTGAAGGATGTTGCCGTGGCTGGATTGTTGAATTGGTCGAAGCCAGCTCGTGCAGGCAAGCAAACTCACACTGGTCAAGCATGCAGAAGTCCAATTTCAGTTTTATAGAGCATAATATGCTGCTTGTAGTTGATATTATTGAAGTGGTAGGTTGCAGTCTATTTACAGGGGTAGAGTGGCGAGCGACAGCGCCATGGACTGCATGACGATGTCGCGAAGGCTGTGAGATAGTGTCGGGGCTTGCATCTTCATTGTCTCGCGAGTCATCTCAAACACAGTGTATGGCTCAATTGCAGTGGCTGTAGTACCGGCGTTGTCGGCTGAAAAAGGTCACCTCGCCGAACATGGAGCCCGGGAGGAGAGTTTTCAACTGCGGCATCGAATCATTGGGCCCTTCCTCGTTCACGGAGATTGCAACCCAACCACTTGCAAGGGGGAGGAAGCAGTTTGGAGACTCGACCACATTGTAGAACTCGTAGCTGGCAGAAACCTTACGCTACTGGAAGAAATGGTTGATACCACGAAGCAGGTGCGAGTTGTCAGAGTCGGCTACGAAGTGACGCAGCAGACTGACAAACTCGGTGTTTGCACTATGGCCTGAAAAGATCGCTCGACAAGTGATTCTCACATAGTTCGAGGGCCGCGTCAGCAGTCTCAAAGAAGTTCTGTTCTTCAGTCACCTCGTTTTTCAGCAACAGGGTGCGTACATCAGGCTGCACCTTCACGAAAAATATCGTGATGCCTTGGTTCTTGCAGTATTTTTTCAGGATGAGGAAGGCGCCTCGAGCTGCGGTGACGTCCATCCCCGACACGCGGCTGAAGTCCATGACCACGTACTGCGTTGGTAGAGCGTTGGGGTCAAAGGCTGGACTACCATCCAGACACTCGACGCAGGTGTCGTGGTTCGACGCACGAGTCGGCAGGAAGCTCTGCGTATCAACTGCGTCGCGCTGCTTGCGAACGTAAACGGCTTTCTGTACGCCCTCCAGGATTTGGACTGCGGAGCCGAAGAACAGGTACCCGCTGAACTCGAAGTGCGCGATGGAGCTGTGCTTCCTCGTTGAGATCGTGCTCTCCGCGGGGTCCCGCACAACAGGCGAAGTGATCGGGCAACGGCTCATGACGGGCACTTGCACGTAGCTCAGCAGAAAGTTGAGGATCGCGATGCCCACACCGATGAGTATCCCCACGTCCAGCGACACGAGATTGATAGCGAGAAACGAGAGCCATACGACGGCCCACTCGCGCAGACACATCTTGCGATGCGCGAGCACAAGCCACTCGAGCATGAGGTCCAAGGCGACGAAGATGAGCGTCGACGCAAGAAAGAACCTCGGCACGTAGCTCATGACGGACACCGGTACGGCCACGATGGCGAGCTCCGCGAGAATGACACAGACGCCCACGATGCGCGAGTTGGTCTTGGACCGGCAGGTGAAGATGGTCTGGCCGAAGATGTACGAACCCGTGTAGCCACCCAACAAACCGCTAACCACGTTGGACCAGCCGACGGTCTTGAGCTCGTGGTTGATGTTGAGTTTGCTGCCCATGTCGATCTCGATGGCGACGACGTCCAGACTGGAGGAGAAGGCGACAATGAAGACCATGCCGAGCCACGTGACGATCTGCTTGGGGATCTGGTTCCAGTGCACGAGCGAGAAGTCGAAGAGGTTGACGAGCTCCGTGATCGAAGCGGACTTCTCGACGGGGTCGACCCAGCCACCGTCCCGCGCTTCATCAAGTGGGATGCTGCCGACTGCGAGTACGAAGAAGAAAAACAGCGGCATGACCATGATAGCTGTCGATAGCGCGAACGGGTTCTTGAAGTTTTGCGAGACGACAAGCAGTGTGGCGCCGCCCAGGAATCCCGGCACACACAGCAAGACGTTGTGGGCATTGTCGAGCATGTTTAACATGGACGAGAAGTCATTGATGACGAATCCCGTGCTGAGTGCGAGACCTGCGTAGAGACAGAAGATGCCGATGAAGGCTAAGTATCCGCCGATCACGGGCATGGGCAGGTAGGACGCGAGCGCGGCCAGTTTGTACCGTCCCATGACGACGAGGCAGACGCCCAATGCTGCCGTGGCAATGCCGATGGTGACGATGGTGGTGGCGACCTTGGCTTCTGGGGTTGCATCGTGGTCGAGCGAGTTGCAGATGGAGGTGGCCATGGTGCTCAGGAAGATGAGCCCGGCGTCTTGGACCTGGCCGATGGCGAAGGGCAGCGAGCTCATGAGCGTGAATATGAGTTGGTGGACTGCACTGGAGAAGATGACGAGCTTGGAGAGCGCTGGCATGAATGGTCCGAAGGTGGGGTGGCTGAAGATGATGAC
>JAHWLE010000652.1:0-19253 GCA_024679135.1 Phytophthora foliorum | reverse complement strand
TCGCTGCTGCACCTGTGGGTGCGCTTCTGGATCTTCGCCACGGGGCTGGAGAAGCACGAGGAGCTCGCGTGGCGCCTCGTGCAGCAGCTCAAGCACCGCGTGTGCCGCACGGCTGCCGAGAAGCACGCCTTCTTGCACCACCTCACCATGACGCTCGTGGAGCTCTGGCTGCGCACCCTGCGCGTGGTGCTGGTGCCCGATGTGTTCGCGCGCTATCTGTGCGCCACCTTCGTGCTGCACATTGTGTACGAGCTGCAGTCGGTCGCTCGCCAAGTGCTGGGCGGCACGTTTTTGCGACTCACCGCCAAGGGAAGACGCACCCTGCGACTGAAACAGCAGCTGGAGAACGTCAAGACGTTCCAGGAGCGACAATCCATCGCGGGGGAGCTCGACAAACTCGAGGGCAAGGACAAGTGGCGCGAGGACCCGGCGTCCGGGCTCTTCCTGTACGAGCGAGTCCTGAACAAGACGCAGGTGTACAAGAGACTGAAGCTCGAGAATGACGTCATGGGTCTCATGTTCGCGCTGAGAGCGGGGCTGCTGAGGAAGCACTGGGGACTCGGCAACCCGAGACTGTACCAAGTCAGCAACGGTACGAAGGCCATTGAGTCATGGAGACTTGAGTTGCATGTGCTAATGATTTTTTATTATTATTTGACAGTGGGGACGAAACACGTGATTGAAGAGTATCTCGACACGATCGTGCAGTCGATGAACGTGGTGCTGCGGGCCAAAGGAACTGATGAAGAGGACAACGACGAGTTGTCGATTGACAACAAGCTTGCTTTCTTCAGTGAAACGCGCCACGCGTTTGGACGGTCCGCGTTGATGCTGTCGGGTGGCGGAGCACATGGATTTTACCACGCTGGAGTGATCAAGGCTTTAGCGGAGAACAATCTACTGCCTAATGTTATTGCTGGATCTTCAGCGGGGTCGATTCTGGCGGGAGCAATAGGCGTGCGCAATGATGACGAGGTGCTGCAGTTCTTGACTGGCGAAAATGTGAAACTGAACTTCTTGGGGCCAAACATTACAGAGCAGGACCGAGCGGCCTATACGCCATCGTTCCTGTCCCCCGCGCAAGTACTGCTACCGAAGGGTGGTTTCGAACTTGTGCGAGATGCATTCATCCTTCTCAACCGGTTCTTCGACAAACGCTATGTATTGGACACAAAGACTTTGCGCGACTGCTTGCGAAGTGCCATGGGTGACTACACTTTCAGAGAAGCCTACGATAGGACGGGTCGGATCATCAACATCACGGTGACCCCACTAAGCGCTGACGATTATCCTCAATTGCTCAACTATCTTACAGCCCCGAACGTGATCATTTGGTCGGCCTCCCTTGCGTCGTGTGCGATTCCGAACTTGTTCCGACCCGTCGAGCTGCTGGCCAAGGATGAGAATGGGAATATTGTTCCCTACTTCCGCGAGGGGCTCAAGTGGAGTGACGGTAGTGTCGAGTGCGATCTGCCCATGGAACGTTTGTCGGAGCTGTTCAACGTGAATCACTTCATTGTCAGCCAAGTCAACATCCACTACAAGATTGTATCAGGCCATTCGGCGTTTGGAAATGGACAGACCGGCAGTCTCATGAGATTTTTGAAAAAGCAGATGAAAGCGTACATCAAAAACATCGCGGAGTTTGGCCTGAACACCTCCGTCTTAAAGTTCCTCGACATTGGGTTCATTCCTCTGATCACGCAAAAGTACGAAGGTGACATCACCATCTGCCCCACGGACAAGATCCCGGCCACTAAATTACTACGGACAGTGCTGAGCAATCCAACACGTGAAAGCTTCCCAGAGCTTTTACTAGCTGGTGAGCGAGAATGCTGGCCAGTAATTGCACGAATTCGCACGATGTGTCGGGTTGAGTTCGCCTTGGAGCGAGCAGTGCGGTACTTGCGTGGCGAGCAAGCGCTTGAAGACGAACGACGAAGCGGTCGGAAGGCAATCGGTCGTGTGCCGTCATTCTACACCTCTCCGAGCTCTATGAATTTGTCCAACCTAGATCAGTCTCCCCCCACCCCGCGAGGGTATGCCTCGCCTCCAAGTAGCGAGGGAAAGCGCTCTCGGCAAGGTAGCCTTGATGACGGAGAAATGATAGATGCGACGGGGAGTCCTGTTACAAGACCCATGCGCCGAAACAGATCGATGAACATCGCAGGAGCCGTCATATCGGTAGATGGAGGTGCCAACGCCTCCCACCTCAACCATTTCGATCTGTAAAGCAGTAAACAGCATTGTTGCATTTATTGTTTCCAATTCGTTTACCATTTACTTGGATCCCCAACAACTGATGTCAGTGCATCAAAAAAGCTCGGCACTGGTTCCGGTGCGCAGAAAACCTGCCGCACGTAAAAGTCTGGTAAGGTCGATATCTTCTCGTGTAGATTGCCAAGCTGCTCCTGTAGCATCCGCCGTTCTTCTTGGAGCGTGATTATCTTCTCTTCGTCTGCCAGACGAACCACATCAGATACACAGTCACGCAGAACTTCTTCGACCTCGCGGTTTCCTTCTATCCGTCCCAGTTGCATCTGAAAGCGTTCTAGCCGCGCCTGCAGGCGTGCTTGTTCCCGCTCTGCATTTTGTTTTACACAGAGCTGCCGTGCTGCACTTTGCTTCAGCTCACGTGAAAGCTCGTCGTTGTCTCCACGAAGCATTTCATAGTCTCTCTCAAATCGAGCGTGTGCCTCCACTTCCGTGTCATATAATTGCTGCAGCTGCTGCCGCTCTTTGCCCAGTAACTCCATTTCACGATCTTGATGTTGGGCATCAAGCTCCGACTGCTTGAGTTGCTTCTGTAGCATCGTCTTCTCCGCGGTCTGATCGGCCGCGCGACGTATCCAGTCTTCTTTCTCTCTTTGATGCGTTATACGAAGCAAATCAACCTGGTTTGTTAGTTCTTGTTTCGTACTCATCGCGTCAGCTTCGACCTTAGCTAGAGATTCCTCCTTGTGCTGAAGTCGCAGTTGGGTTTTCTCCAGCTCCTTTGTTAGCTCCGCTGTGTCTGCATGAAGATGTTCGATGTCCTCGTTCAAATTCTTACGCTCATTTTCCAAGTCGGCAATCGCAGCAACTTGCTGTTGGGATGAATTTTGTAGCTCTGAAATGCGTTCTGCTTGCGTGGCTACCTTATCTTCGAGGTGGGACTTTGCTTGAAGAAGCTGCTGCACCTCCATCGTTTTCTTTTGCAGCTGCTGCTTCCAATCCATTTTCTCGTTCGCATGTAGATGCTCAAGCTGCTCTCGTGTGTGCCCCCATTGAGCTTGCTCCTGTGCATGGTTATTTGACATCCGTTGAAAAAGCGCTTCAAAGAACACAAGCGAGTCCACACGCAGAAACTGGTAAAATGCCTTCTTCTTCGCAGGACCCCGAGCCTTTCGTTCGTAAACCTCTTCCAGCACTTCCATTGTGGCCTGGAAGGCTTCCTCCTTGTTTGCGGCAACATCCCACGCGCCAGCAGCCAAAGGACGAGTCAGAAACTTTGCCCGCAGCTTGTCTAGCACTTTCACACAGAACTTGCTGGAACGCTTCTGAAGCTGCGCAATCAGAGTTGTGCGTTGAGCATGCATATGCTGCTTAAGTTTCTGGAAGCACACAGCCCGCGACGCGCCTTCTACTGAGCGCACCTTGAACAAAGTCAATGCTTGCTCCTGGGCATCCTTGTAGATGGCCTCAAACTCTGCCTGCGACAGAATCTTCGCCTCAACACGCGCTTCATCGCCAGCCCCATCGTCAGTATCTTCTTCCACTTCGTCGGTGTCCTCCGAGTCTCCTTCGTCGTAGACCTTTTTTGAAGGTTTTTTGCCCGATGTAGCCTCCATCAGCGTGTCGTATAACTCGATAGCTGCAGCAAGCGCGGCCTGGCAGGTAGCATCTGAAACGTACTCCCAGGCAGCTTTAATATCTGGCACGGCACCGCTGTTCATAGTGTCTGTGTAGCAACGCACGAGCTGAGCGATTTGCGGGCCATTTAGAACTTTGCCGAGTAGCTCTTTTGCTGCCACAGAAGACAGCAGGCGGCGTCGCACGGTTGACATTTGATCCGCAAACTCTGGTCGCAGCTCGGTATATGAGAGTTCTGCTGCGCGCCGGAGGTCGCGTTCATCAGTCACGGGACGTACAAGTGTAAGACATTCACGCCGACCAAACAGGACACGAATTGACGCTCGAGTACGATTCCGCTCGACTTGGCGCATTCTCGTGCTCTCAGAGGCCGTGGTGCTGACATCACGGGCATCTAGAGCTTTCTCGAGATACTCGTTCGCAGTCAGTGCGTTGCCATCAACTTGCATATCCAGCAAAAAATCACGCAGCAGCCATACCAACGGCGGGAAATGCGGTGCCAATTCTCGTGACTCCTCAAGTTTGTCGCCACTCAGTGCCGACTCTTCTGTACTCGTACCAGCACTTCCAAACGTAATATTCGATGACGGTGCCGTTGAAGGGTGTGCACTCACACAGACGTGTTTTGTGAGTTCTGAAACCAGGTACAACCGGTCAATCGCTCCTTCATCAATCACGCCCATTGTGTTGAACACGAACAGCGAGCTGAGCAGCAATCCGAGCGAGAAAATTTTGGCGTCGTAGCTCTCGTCATTGTCCGTGGACGCCATGCCCTCCGTGTCCAGGAACAGCACCAGCTGACCCGCCGGGTTACGCACCGGAGGCTGCGGGGCCCAGAGCCAGATGCCTCTCGTGCACGACTCGGTCGTCGGACCCACTCGAAACCCTCCAGTTTTCCCATTGGACGAATGTCCATTGGCGACTGCAATATTGTTCCTACTGTCCGTCCACGGCAAGTCGTCTCGATGAGATGCGAGTTGGTTGAGGAAGAAACTCTTGCCCGTTCTGCAGGACCGTGAAATATCACGTTAGCGGCAATAATTACGATAAAAAATCTCAAAACACTACTCACCGATACTGCCCAGCCAAGCAGACAATTGCCACAGGCTCGTTCAAGCTCTCCAATACACTGCAAAGTCGCCAATATTTGACAAATTGGTGTTAGTGGCTTGCAGAAGGCGGAAAAGGCCGCGAATTGACTAGCAACTGATGTACAAGACGCTGGAGATGGAAGTACACGCACCTGACGCCTTGTTCCGTCACGCGCAGGCCATCGGCGCCGCCCTCGATGAGGCACACTGGCGCGCCGTCGGTCGTCATACCAAATTGAACCAAATTGGGACTAAAATGACATGTCCAGTCTCTTATCATCGGGATGTGCTCCACACCAAATGTACTTCAATTCAATGAATTGCGATCTTGAAGCGGCGCGAAGAGCTCACTTGACTTTCGGACGAAATGGAGCTGGAGCAGCTGGACGTTGTGGGTCGCTGCGTCGGCCAGACGCTGACGCCACAGGAGCGGTCCAATCTCGAGCTGGGCATGCTCAAGCGCAGCGCCACGGAGACCTTCCTGTCGCTGCGCTTCTGGGGACGCATCTCGGGTGAGACGCAGGACTACCTGATCGCCGTGGCTGTGCTGCCTGGCAAGGACTACCCCAAGAAGAAATTCTACTTCTGGTGGGCTGCAATGGCTGCTGTTTTGCGTTGCAATTGCACTGACCCTTCTTGTCTGTGGCACGCAGCACCAACTCGTCGCCGGAGCTGCAGCAGTTCCCGCAGCTCAACAAGAAGAAGAGCGCAATGGCGGCTGCTCTCACCTCGAGGCTCAAGGGGGACCCGGCATTTCTGCTCAGCGACTCTGGAGAGCCGCAGAACCAGGAGGAAGGCGAAACGCCGTTCTGCGAGCTGGACAGGTTGGCGTACATCGTGGAGGAGATCGACCACGCGACGTCGGTCGTGCCCCTGGGAGCCTTTGTCGTGTCCCCATTGCACCAGGTCATTGCCAACCCCTCGTTTCATGGCCTCACGTGGGACCAGTCGCTGCAGCTCTACAACTTCTTCCACTTCCGCCAGCCGGATTTGCCTGAACGCGCACAGATCATCGAGAACGCCGAAGGTTTAGTACGCGCCGGTGACTTCTTCGACCCGCTTATTCAGGACCTGGACGGCGCGTGGGTCATCTCCAAGGACAACAGCAGCAGCTACACGACCTTACGCAACTACGTGTACCCGGGGGCCTTCTGCTTCCATCGACCCGAGTCAGTGCATTACGGCAGCGTCTACTTCGGAGATGGTCGAAAGAACCCGGACATCGCATTCATGATCTGATTAGCAGCGAGACGACTGGGCACCAGATCTTCCGTTGCACCAAACACAAGCAATTCATTACGTTACTAGCAACTGTGAAACCTCTTTGATTGCCCTGGTGTTTTCATCGTGCTGCTCGTAAAACACGGAACCAAATGATGGCTCTCAACATGCAAGCGCCATTGTAATCAATTCGGACAGCATTTCGCCAAGACGGTTTACCACCGCCAGCACAGCTTGGCATTCTCCGCATCATAGCAAACTTACGTGTGTAGGCGGTTCAGGAAGTACGTTAGATCACGCACATTCGACGACGACTTCACCTTGGTCGTTCGATAGATCGAATTCAAAGAGTCATCCAATAGTTCCTGCTCCAGGAGTTTCTGGCACGCGCTAAAAGCCGCAGACGCTCTAGCACCAGCCTTCGAAGGCATTGGATCACCACGGAACGTTTCCAGCTCCAGCTCCATGGGCAGGTTAAGCTCAGCTGTGAACACACAATTTCCGCCATAGCGTACCTCCGAGATCGTATACAGCCGCTTCACATCAACGGTGAACAACTTGCTCGGCAGCGACTGACAAAACTGGTTAATACAGGCAATACTGCTATCCAGATCCAGCACAGCCCCAGTAGACTCAATCTCAATCTTATGCACCACACCGCTCATCATTTGGGCCGCAACAGAACGTGGTTGCTGCTGGATAGTCTCGACCTTTTCCCGCGAAAATTCTAGCTGGTTGATCACGTCCACCTCACTGACCAACTGCTTGTAGTACACCTCATGACCCAAATCATTTTCCTCCGCCAAGTAGTACACAATGCCATCCTCGTGACGAGCACGGCCTTTCAGCTGAACCAGCATGCGTGCAGTTCCAACACGGTCCGTCACGACGATCAATCCGCACTGAGGAAAATCAACACCTTCCACAGATACAGCGGTGGAAATCAAGACACGAGTGGCTCCAGTCTCAAACTTCCCCAACGTCGTCTCCATCTTAGGCAGTTGGAAAGACGCAGTGTCACTGCGTGAAGATCGCCCAAGAATGCTCGCAAATAGCTGGTGTGTTGGGACTTCGTCCAATTCCAGGACGCCAGAGTCCACAGGAGCCTCTTCATCGTCGGGCTCATTTGCGTCTTCCATTACAGCAGCAAACTTTTCGTTAAAGAAGTCTGACAACACACGGCATTCCGACCGGGTGTTCACAAAGACAATTCCTTGTAGATCAAGGCGGGCTCGCTTGTCATCTTCCTTTTCTCCGACTTCACTAGCAGGTGTAGCGACGCTTCCAACTGACCCGTCAGTAACTTCATTTTCGCTGTCCGAAACGTCACTATTATCTAGCTCGGCTCCAGCCACATCCTCAACCTTGGCCTCTTCGTCAAATAACTGCGCACGCAAGATCTCTTCCACCTTTTCCACCTTAGCCGTGCACGCAAAGTTGCATCCAGCGCGCTTAGCACCCAACAGTAACATCGTCTTGACAGCATCCCTGTCCAAGCCAAACAAACTACCCGGAACAGTGATCAGCAACGACGCCGCAATCGCCAGTCGATGAATCTCCAACTCGGCAAAGCGGTAGTAGCACCACGGGCCCAGATTCTTGTAAATCGTGATGCAGCTCTGCACGAACTTCTTTGCCGCCTTCTCCAGCTTGGTTGGGTCTGTCGCCGCGTCGCTCTTGCCTTTCTTCACCAGTTTCTTAAACACTGCCACTGCCTTCACCTCTTCCAGCTCCTTCTCCATGTTTTCATAGACCCACGCTTCCTTCGTCGCATCGAGGTCAGCCTCCTCTTCTCCCTGCACACTCCACGGCTTCTGCACGGGGTACGTCTCAAACACCATCGGGGCCGCGGCCGCGAACTCGGCGATCTGGCTCTTGTTCAGCTCCACCTTTTTCATCTCGGCGTGGAGTTTCTCGGCGCAGTGGCGCGTCGGACACGCCGTCGTGCCAAAGATCCGGGGCATGGCACTGGGGTCCTCCTGGTTGAACATCTTGATCACCTGCGCGTACGGATGGCGCTTGGTCACGTGGTGGCACTCGTCGAACACGAGCAGATTCATGCGGCTGAGCGTCACGTAGCCCTTGAGCAGCACGTTGCGCACGATCTCGGGCGTGCACACGAACACGCGCGTCAAGCTCAGCTCGCGCTCCCACTGCGCGGCGTCCCAGAGGTCCGCCGTGCTGCCGCAGTACGAGTTGACGCGCAGCGTGCTGGTCTGGCGGATCTTGGCCGTGATCTGCACCACCAACTGCCGCGTGGGGGCCATGAAGAAGGCGCGTCTGTCCCCCGAATAGTCCTGTTCACTCAGCAGCGCGATGGCCAGGAACGTCTTGCCGATGCCCGTGTCCCCCACCATCACCACGTTCTTCTCGCGCGCCAGCTCCAGGATCTCGCGCTGGAACGCGCGCAGCTCCACCTGCTGCATCTTGTTTTCCAATTCGACAGTCAAGCTTCAGAGTTTGAGTGCCCAGATCTTGAAGCCATGTGATAGGCGGATTGGTAAAGAGCATCTGATTCGCATCAGCTTCGAGCTACTTATGTCAAATTGAAGGTTCATTTGTATTACGCACGGATTTTTGAGCACAAGGTCCTAAAGGTTATACAATCTACACTATGCGGTGTTCTGTATTGATAGCTCAAGTTGAAGCGAGTGTAGCCATCTTACTTCTTGCCTTTCTTCTTGGGCTTGCCGGACGGACGCTTGCCACCCTTCCTGCCGCCCGCATTGGGACCATGAAGGCCAGGCGCCGAGATCTTGACGGGGCCGACCATGCAGTTCACCAGCTCGTTCTCGGGGATGCAACGCATGAGCTCGCGCTGCACCACGACCGGATTCACGTCTGGCTGGGCCTCGTCGTCCGCTTCGCTTTGACTGTGAGGCGCACCAGACTTGTTCGCGTCCTTTTCGTCCTTGAAGTTGGACGCGAAGAAGTGCTCCATCGCCTGCTTGGCCGCCTTGCCCTTCTTCTGGCTGCCTGGCGTGAGCTTCACCTTGTACTTGTACTTGGTCAGCGAAGCGTACGGCGCACACATGGGCATCGCAAACAGCACGAGATCGTTCGGCAGTGGCTCACCCGAGAACGCGTCGAAGAAGTCGGCGCCCTCAGCCTCGTCTTCCTGCTCCTCCAGGAACTTTTCCTTCTTCTCGCGCTGCTGGCGAATGTACTCCTCACTTGCCTCGGTCTTGGTAGTGGCATCCGTAGTGCTCTCTCCGTCCTCACCTCCTGACTCTGCAGAGTCATTATCCTTGCTTTGCTCCTCGTCCTCCTGTTCCTCTTCAACTACGTGACCCAGTGCTTCCATACGCAGCCTACGGTCTTCGTCGTCCTGGTCGGCATATTTCTTCTTCATCTTTTTCATCTTGCCCTTCTTACCGCGGACGCTCTTCTTCTGCTGTGGAGCCGGAGGAGGACCCTTGTCTTTTCCCTTCGACTGCTTCTGTTTTGCCGGGGGATGATCGTCTACCGATTCCTCATTAGCTGGCACTTTGCCCTTCTTCAGGTCACGGCGTTCCTTTGCTGACAACCGTTTCTTACCATCGCGTTGCGATTGCTGAGAGGATTCATCAACTTCTTCTTCATCCTGCTCATTCTCCTGAACGGCAACCACTTCCTTCTTAGCCGCTTGAGTTTTACGTTGCTGTTGTTTATCACCTTCATCAGGCTTTTCAGATGCAGCATCCTTCTCCTGCTCAGCTGGTGCTGCGTCGTCGGCTTGGGGCGCACTCTGTTCTTCACCCTCACCTTCCTCTTCAAAGGTCTCCGACGATCGAAGTGCCCTCCCCTCACCTTGACGCCCATGGTTGCTGATACAGCTCTCATCGATACGGAAGAGAATCGCCAATCCCATTTCGAGTCGGGACGGTTGGATATAGTTCTTCTTGCCGCGAATCATAAAACTACCTGTGGTGAGATATTCGCCAGCAGGTGCGGTCTTAGAAACTTGGTCAGCGTGAACCCAGTAGGCACCGGCAATTACCTGGCTAGTCCACGCGTTACTACGGCACACACTCATGCATCCTGCCTGTTCAAGCGTAGCCACCGGAATCGGAGGTAATTCCTGGGTCGTTTTATCCTTCACAGTAGCGTGATTGCGCACAATACACGTAGCAGCACCGTGAAGGTCGGCGTGGACATACGCGTCACCCTTGCGCAGGTAGCGTTTCACCAGCAGTTCATTCTGGTGAGCATCTTTTCCTGCCACCACCAGATATTTTTCATTCGTGAGAAACCAGTGGAATTTCTCGAACCAGAGCGTTTTACGTCGCTGGTATATAACGTTGCGCTTTGTTTGCTGCTTTTCCAACGTCTTTTTGGTGTTCTTCTCGGCCAACGCGATTGCCTTGTCAGTCGCCTCTGTGGCCTTCTTCACCTTCTCACCCGCCTTCTTCTTCTTGGTGTAGATTTCACGGGCGTTCGCAAGAGCCGACAGTGCCAAATCGATCCAGATAACATGTGCCTGCTTATCCTCCTCGCCAGTACCGTCACCTCCATCGCCACCTTCATCGTCATCATCGTCGTCACAGAGCAAGATAGCCACGCGGTTGTGCTCCAAGTCTAGCTGGTGAATGAGGCTTGCCACCGGGTTGCCGTTCTTTTGTTCGTAGCGCACAAGTTCTTCCAGACCGCGCCAATCCATACCACTGGCCAACGCACTACGAATCACCAGGAGGACGTTTTCTACATCCTGCTGGTTGGCTTCAATAAGCTGTGCGTCCTGGAAACTTTGCTCCTGAACCTCGCGCAGTTGAGCGAGTTGCTGCTGCTGGTTCTTCTTAAGCTTCGCAAGTTTGTTCTCCGCCGCAAGCTGAGCGCTCTGTTTTGCCACCTCAGCAGTGACGGCCTCGAAGCGTGAAAAGTATTCATCGACAGCTTCGTCAAAGGTGTCGAAGCTGCGTACCTTCTTGTGTGCTTGCAGGTGCTGGGCATACAAAAACGGCGTAAACTCCTCAAACTGCTCTGGTGCGCTCTCGTCTGCGGAATCCTTTAGGATGATGAATCCACATTTTTGAGAGGCGGCAGAAGACTCTTTAGCGACAGGGGTAACAGCTTCCTCATCATCGCCATTGTCATCGGCTACGTCATCATCATTCTGGATAGGAACCGGTCCATTGACCGATGTCTGCTCGTCCCGAAGTCTCTCCAGCAGCTTCCAGCCCCCTTGGATCTCAGCCAGCAAGGCAGTCAACTTGTCGTCGCCCAGAGCCGTAAATTCTGCTGCGTTCTTGAGCTTCAACGTGGGGGAAATGCCCGCCCCCACCAGGCAGTGCTCGATAATCACAGGACCCAGACCACCGAACGTCGACTCCTTCACGAGCAGCAACTGCTTGATCGTCTGCGCCTTCTTTTTCTTCTGCGTCTTGCCGGGAAGCGCCACCGCCGCCTTGGCCTCCTGCTCCTCGAACCACCTGTTCACAAACTCCACGAGCTGCGCAGTGGTCTGGATGCCGCGCTGCTTCTCCTGGTCTCCGAGCAACTGCACGGGGTACTCCTGCTTGACCGCCATCTTGACGTTCTCGTCGAAGCGGTGGGTGCGCAGCAGCGACAGGATGCGGTAGTCCCCGTCCGTGAGGATGATGTTGCCCGACGCGTAGAGCTCCAGGATCAGGTGGCACTGGAGCGCGTCCTGGCCGAACGTCAAGTCCACGACGCGGTCGCCCTCCAGCTGCGTGAGCGCCGACAGCCTCTTGCCGCGCAGGTGCTTGCGCAGCTTCATGGTGAACTGGCTGGGCAGTGCGCTGCCGGCCTTGGCGTCGCGCGCGTACTTGCTCGTGTGGAAGCGCACGCCCGACTCGAGCAGCAGGAAGACCTTGGGGAAGGGCGGCTGGTGCAGCTTGAGGATGTACGTCTTGGCCGCGCCGCTGTCGCCCTGGCCCTGCACGTCGTAGATGTTGGTCACGCGCATGTTGACGACGTTGGCGCGGATGCTGCCCACCATCGCGTGGATGTCGTCGATGGACATGCGCGTCTTCTTCATGGCGGCGAATGGGCTTAGTACTGACTGGGTTGATGAGCGCCGGTGACTGGATCGCGATGGTTTGAATATGTGCAACACACTAAATTAGTGTATGTAGCCACATACTGCTGTACATGTACCCACTTTCTCAAGATGGCTGCTTCAACGAACCTCGACGCCGCACTTCGAGTTGAAAAGTGTAGCATTACACGCCTCAACTCACCAGCGTGTAGTATATGTATGCTGTTCTCTCACGTCCATTGTCGCCACCCGCCTACATACCTCGAAGGCGATCACGCAGCGGCCAGCGGCAAGTCAAAACTGTCACGTGGAGCGTTTTGCGTGCAAGCTTATTCGTTGCGGAGGCTTATCCACACGACGGTATGTTTGACTACTCGTAGAAGAGCGCGTATTACAGTGTAGCGCAGCTAGACAAATTAACAAGAAGTGACTGAAGTGAGCGACTACCGGCGGTACGAACCCGACAGGTTAGAGTCGCGAGTTCTGGCTGAGCGAGATGGACTGCGCCGGCAGGCAGCCCAGTCCCAGACAGCAATCGCCTCCATGTGAGTATGCAAGAAGCTCGACTCTCCCCACTTTTAGAGCCCCGCTTCGCTGCCGCCGTGGACGCGCTGCTGCAACGTGCGATGCCGTGCTGCCCCAATTTGGCTAGCGCCATCGATATCGTGAAGGCATCCGATCCGATTACAGGCGCACCAGGTGATACTCCATGGGCAAGAACCTAAGGCATTTGCAGGCCTGTCCGCTCTCGAAGTCAAGTTGGCGAGTCGCGCGTCGCGCGCAGACCAAACTTTGGCGTGTCGGCCACGGCGCATCCTCTGGATTTCTGCGTGTTGGCCGGAGCCGGGCCAGAACTGGAAACGTACTTAGTACGACAACTGCAACATCGAAGCTCAAGAGCGCCATCATCCCGCAATTGAAACCAAAACAATAGAAACCAAAATGGGAGGGCACTTTCACTGACATGTGAATGCTCACGCAGACGTTTCCCCGCGAGATAAAACTACATCCACATTCTCTCCGCCACTGGTTGTGACCGCTATCCACGTTGAAGTTCTTCAACTAGCGCAACCGGCTAAATATGAGTCGGAATGACGAGCCAGCTATACAGTATTCGGCCGTAACAGGCGCTCTACAGTATGAATCGACTGGTCAGCAGGCGGCAGCCGTTTCTCCTTCCGGTAGTCACGCATACCATGCAGCAGCCACTTGGCGGGTTGGCACACCAGCCGATACAGCGTTGCTGAGGCGCGGATAGTCTACCTGCGGCCTGCAGCATGCTCGTAGGATTTATGGGTGCGAAGCCGTGTTCGCCGGCGACGAAGCTGCCGCGCACCAGTCATCCGGCCTGAACGCGAACGGAGAACTTCCCGACGAGGCCTCGCTCACCGATGGCCCCCTCCTCTGTCCTGCCGCACTCTCTCTGCATTTGCACGTGTTGCGATTGCTGTGCATCCTATCTTCTCCTTCAAATTGTGACGCGGGCTGCGGCAGCAACCCAGTTCATCTTGACCATCAGCGGAGGCGACGGTGGTCTTCGCGGGGACCGGCGCCATCTCCACTAACAAGCACCTCGAGAGCCTCTCCACAGCTCGCTCACCGAGCTGTTCAACGCCTCGCCCAAAGGTTCCGATTTTTTGGGACGATTTGCTTGCTGGTGAACAGCGTTGCCGACTTGGCAGCCGAGCGCAGCCCTGCCAAAAAAGTCATGCATGATGTGTGGACACGTGGAACCCAGGCGCTCCGGCTTTCTGTCTGTAGCCACAGCGCAGCGGATACGAGTCTTCACTCACTGCTGCTTTCCCGTGTTGTCGTTGATGGCCGTGTCGGGTCATCAGCTCATCGCTGAGGAGCCCGACACGGGCGGCGAACACGGCTTTAGCCGCGAGGACCTAGGGTTTTGTATTGCCGGCTGGACCTCCAACGGATCCCTCCTGCAGACCCCTCTCTCCCAACATCGCGTGTCATGGCACAAGCATTCATTTATAAATTCACCGTCAAGTAGTCAAGTGGTCCATCAAGTCAACACGAAAAACAAACAATGCCAGGTGTTTCCCCACGTAACTCGCACTACTCGGTCCAGATGACCCCGCGGCAGCCTGAGGTGCTACTTCGCGACGACCACGAGCTGGCCGCGTGGGAAAAGGGGGTCGAGATCGGGCGGGTCGTGGTCTACTTCCTCGGTTCGCTGCTCTTCCTCCTGGGTTCCATCTACTTCTACCCGGAGTACTCGGTTATGTGGAACGGCAATGCCGGCCTGTTCGGCAGCTGGAGCTTCGTAGTCGGCTGCATCATGTTCTTCATTGGCGCCAACCTGGACTTCATCCAGACCATCCGCTACAACCACGGCACGCAGCTGCGCCAGGTCCTGCGCGCGTTCAACGCGCTCTGCAACTACATGGCCGCGTCCATCTTTATCCTCGGTGCACTCTACTTCCTGCCCACGTGGTATCCCAAGTCCCCCGAGCTCGGCTGCTGGGCGTTCATCATCGGTAGCATCCTGTTCTGCGTCGCCGCCGTCGTCGAGATCCTCTTCATCTGCATGACCCACGAGGACCCGCGCGTCACCGGCTTCAGGATCAAAAACGTCGCCTGCTGGGCCACAGTCGCCGCGCTCGGCACGTTCATCGGCGCTCTCCTCTTCACCATCGGTAGCTGGTACTACCTGCCACGGTATATCAACCTCGTGGACGAGGGCACGCACTACATGAACAAGGCTATCACCTTCTACGTGGTCGGCAGTGTATTCTTCCTCATCAACAGTTTCGCACTGATCCCCGACGTGCGTCGCGCCATCACCGCGACCGCACGGAAAACCGACTTGGACAGCAAGGTCTAATTTATATAATGTATTTGTGCAAAGCGCGGTGCGAAGCAAGCGCCGTGCAGTGATCTGTCAGCTCGTCCCTTTCCTCTATTGCCATGCATCGCTTTCGACGAGTTCGTCCTCCTCGCCCCGACACGCATATCTAAATAACGTGTCTGAAACGGTTTCGGTGCAGTACCGTAGACGTTACAGGTGACTGAAGATGGACAAGGTGACCACCTCGAACGGCATTTACAAACGGATGAATCGCCGTCTGGCTCGCCACCCTGGCTGGAAACTCTACGCGCAACCTCTTTCAACGGCTCCACACGAGGAAGTAGTGCTTGCACCACTCTTCAACGAACCATGCGTTTCAAAGCATTTGATAGTAGACACGTAGGCGCCCCTAGTAGACACGTGAAGCTACATGCGACGACTATTACTCTTCGTTTGCAGGCAGTCGTGCAGAGACGCTCAGAGCCGCCTCGCCTCGGAGCGGTATCAGCGCTACGGAGGTGCGTGGCGGTGTCCAAACAGCTCGACGGTTTTCACGCAAGATGCTCTTTGCCTCGCGTGTGTGTAGAGCCTCCAGCGATCGCTAAACCTCAAAGTTTCAAGCGGCTGCATGTGAGGGGATACCTTGCCTGCAGCACAGAGCGTATGCATCCTTGTTTGATTTTCGTCAAGCGAGGTCATGACGACAACGAGTGGCGGGTATCACGAGCTCCCACACCTTCCAGCCACATCATCGAAGCCGGGTTTGTTTTTGTTTTTGGTCCGAAAAGTATCTTGTAGGACCAAAAATTTGGGGAGGTCCAAAATTTGAGTGGGCACAACTGCCAGCCAGTCAGTCAACCAATCGCCACCAGTGGCCTCGACGTCAGACGCAGACCCAGCAGCTTCCTCGCACTATGGCCGACCGCAAGCACAGATTGGACGTGGGCGACCTCGACGGCAAGAAGAAGAAGCGCAAGAGCAGGTTCTCGGATGCGCCTCCCGCCGCCGCCTCGGCCGACGCTGGCACGAATCCTCTGACGGGCGCGGCCTTCTCGGCCCGCTACCAGACGCTGCTGGCCCAGCGCCAGAAGCTGCCCGTGCACCAGTTCCTGACGCAGATCCAGGACGCCGTCAAGCAGCACCAGGTCATCGTCGTGGAGGGAGAGACGGGCAGTGGCAAGACCACGCAGATCCCGCAGTTCCTCACACTGCTGCACGCCGACAGCGGCAAGATGGTGGCGTGTACGCAGCCGCGCCGTGTGGCCGCCATGAGCATCGCCAAGCGCGTGGCTGAGGAGATGGACGTGCAGCTGGGCCAGGAGGTGGGTTACACCATCCGGTTCGAGGACGTGACCTGCCAGCGCACCAAGCTGCGCTTCCTCACCGACGGAATGCTGCTGCAGCACGCCATGAGCGACCCGCTGCTGTCCAACTACTCGACCATTCTGCTGGATGAAGCGCACGAACGGACGTTGAGTACCGACATCCTGTTCGGTCTGCTGAAGGAAGTGCTGCCTAAGCGTCCGGACCTCAAGGTAGTCGTCATGAGTGCGACGCTGGACGCTGTCAAGTTCCAAAAGTACTTCGAAGGCGCGCCGCTGATTGCGATTCCCGGACGTACCTTCCCGGTGGAGATTTTCTACACGCCGGAGCCTGAGCGCGACTACCTGGAGGCCGCTGTACGCACTGCCGTCCAGATTCACATTTGCGAGGACGAAGGAGACGTGCTGCTCTTCCTTACTGGCCAGGAGGAGATTGAAAATGCCTGTCGTCAGATCCGCGCCGAGGCGGACGCTCTGGACTCGTCGAAGTACGGCCCCCTTGACGTGTATCCGCTTTACTCGTCTCTTACTCCGCAGCAGCAGCAGCTTATTTTCAAGGATGCTCCGAAGCCGCGCTTCGCGGGCGGCCCCAAGGGCCGAAAAATTGTTGTATCTACCAATGTGGCAGAAACCTCGCTGACCATTGACGGTATCGTGTACGTTATCGACCCGGGCTTCTCCAAGCAGAAGGTGTACAACCCGCGTATCCGTGTAGAGTCTCTTCTGGTGTCGCCCATTTCTCGAGCTTCAGCTAAGCAGCGTTCAGGTCGTGCCGGTCGTACGCGCCCGGGCAAGTGCTTCCGCCTCTACACCGAGCAGTCGTTCTTGCGTGACTTGGAGGAACAAACATACCCTGAAATTCTGTGCTCTGAGATGAGCGGTGTCGTTTTGACGCTGAAGCAGCTCGGAATTGACGACCTGGTCCACTTCGACTTCATGGATCCGCCTGCCCCCGAGACTTTGATGCGTGCATTGGAAATGCTGAACTACCTCGGTGCCCTGGACGACGAGGGTGACCTGACGGAACTTGGTCGTCAGATGGCCATGCTGCCTGTCCTACCGCAGCTGGCAAAGATGCTGATCTCGTCGGCCAAGTACCAGGTCCCGCAGGAAGTTGCTACGATTGTGGCCATGCTGTCTGTCCAGGAGCCATTCGTTCGCCCCAAGAACGACGCCAAGGCCGCCAACGAGGCCAAGGCCACCTTCGCTCACGTGGATGGAGACCACCTCACGTTGCTAAACGTGTTCCACGCGTACAAGCTGAACAACGGCGATGTCAACTGGTGTTACGAGAACTACCTGAACAACCGCTCACTGCAGAGCGCGTCGAATGTGCGCGACCAACTGGTCCGCAACATGAAGCGTCTGGAAATGCCCACGCAATCCACGCTGGACATCCACTCGCCGCAGTACTACCCGAACATTATCAAGTCTCTGGTGTCTGGGTTCTTCATGCAGGTTGGTCACAAGGCCGTTGGTGGACACTATGTGACGGTGAAGGACAACCAGGTTGTGCACCTGCACCCTTCGTGCGTGCTCGACAACAAGCCGGATTGGGTTGTCTACAACGAGTTCGTGCTTACGAGTCGCAACTACATCCGTTTGAACACCCGCATTATGGGCGAGTGGCTCATTGACATCGCGCCCCACTACTTCGATCTGGCCAACTTCCCTCCTGGTGACGCGAAACGCGAGCTCGAGACGCTGTACCGCCGCATGAACGCGCGGAACAACTTGAAGCGGTAGATAAATGCATTATACGATAGATGAATTGGTCTTCTCATTGCCATTGCAAGTGGTTGAGGTCTCTGTTTGTTTTCTATTGTCTGATTTTATTCTCTTGATCTTAGAGCAGCAAGCCGTCTCTACCGTCTCGGACGTGGCGTCCGAATCTTGTGTTTCTGCAGCTTCTTGGTGCCGCGGCCATAGCCTCCTCGCTTTTGGGGTGGACCGCGACGCTCTTGTTTCTCCTTATTGCTATCTCCCGGCACAGACTGCTGGGATCCTGCCGACGGAGTTGTGGACGCGTCTTCGCGTAGTTCCTTGATTGTGCTATCGCTGCGCTTGGAGTTCTCGATGCTCATGGCCAGCGTAAGGTCGTGCTTGGTTACAAGACTGGTTACCAGTCCCTGTTCGCCGGCTCTACCAGTGCGACCAGCGCGATGCACGTAGTCAACAGCGCTCTTCGGGAAGTCAAACATGACCACGTGCTTCACCGACTCGACATCCAGACCACGGGCAGCCAGGTCAGTGCAAACCAGGATGTTCACATCGGGATCTTCGGCGAACGCATGGATCGCTTCGTGGCGCCTAGCAGGCGGCATGTCACCGTGCAGACACACCGTGTCTTTGAAGCCATGCTCGCGCAGCATGTGCTCTGTGGAGCGCACACTGGCCGCGTTCCGGCAGAAAACCATCGTCTTCGCAGCACGACGTCGGTGCAGGTGCAACGTCTCACGCAACGCCGAGTGCTTGGACTCGGGCACCACGCGCACAAACTCCTCTCTGATTGTCGTCGGCGTCTTGTGGATTTTGTCGTCGCTCACCACACGCAGGTCGCCGAACTTCTTCTTGAGCACTTGATCAATCGGCGAGCGGATGGTCGCCGCCGCCAAGATCATCTGCAGCGGCTGGTTGCGCTTCGCCGCGCTCGCCTGAATGGGGCCCAGCACGGCGTCCAGCTCTTTTCGGAAGCCCATCTTGGCGTCGAACAGCGTGTCCGCCTCGTCCACCACCACTGTATCAATGCGAGAGACAAAGAAGTCTCCTTTGCTGATGCACTTGGCCACTCGGCCGGGCGTGCCGATGATCAGGTCCAGTCTGCGCGCCGTGTTCTTCTGCTGGATGCTCTTGCGCTCTCCGCTCGTGACGGTGCAGGACGCGAACTTGGCCCAGTGCGACAGCTGCTTGGCCACGTGGCTCACCTGCAGCGCCAGCTCCCGACTGGGCAGCAGCACCAGCGCGCTGGGTCGGCCCAGCACGACGTC
>JAHWLE010000651.1:0-19256 GCA_024679135.1 Phytophthora foliorum | reverse complement strand
CGGGCCGCATCCGCGTGCTGCTGCTCATTGCGCCGGACGAGCAGGTGGCGGGGCCCAGACGCAAGCAGCCCAACCAAGACGTGATGGCGGCGCGAGCGGCCAATCACGAAGCGGACGAAGCCATCAAGAGGCTTGTAGACAAGCAGCTGAGACAGGAGGCCGAGCGCCGCCAGAGGAGACTCGAACGGTCGGCCAGTGGACCTCCCGTGGACGTGATGCGGCCAGAGGAGAAGCAGGAGGACGTCCATTTGATTGGCCGCAAGATGGACGATGCGGCTATGGACAGCCGACACCAGAGAGGCAACAACTCGACGTGGCCGCCGCCGCCTGGGGTGTCGTCCCCCAAGATTCTGCCGCCGTTGGGCACCCCCGCGTCTTTGAGGGAGGAGGCTGGTAAGGAGCTGCAGACGGCGTCCCCCATGTCCGAGTACGAACGACGGCTGGACACCAAGCTGCGCCAGGTGAGGAAGGAGACGGCGCGGCTTCGGAAGCTCAAGGCGCAGCTCAAGAAATACATTCCCGACTTGCAGATGGACTCGGACTCGGACGACTCGCTCGACTCGGACGAGGAACCGGAGACGCTGCTGTCCGGCTCGTCCGTGTCCTCGTCGACGTCGACTTCGTCCGAGAGACACCAGTCGAAGGAGAACCACCCGCACAACCACAGCGAGCTCAAGCACTCGAGGATAAAAGCTGGCGAGCCGAAGCAGCTCCAGAACGTGAAAGCAGAGAAATATTGTGGTGCCATTGCGTTCTAGCGCAAGTTGTGTATTACAGTGAATGGACGGAATATACCATACGCAAAATCCTGGTCGTCGAGTTCCGAGTCGAAGGGTACAGTTCAATATCAATGTTGTACATTTTGCTGTTTGCTCGTACTTTTTGACGACCAGAGAGATCATACATTCCTGCGAGCTGCCACTCTCCGGTCTCTCGATTCCCGCACACCGTCAGACTTGGCAGATGAGCAGGGTTCTTTGGCTACACTCGATGTTGACAGGCCCGAATCAGCCATTCGCAAACTCGAGCACTCGCCTTCATGACAACCTACGGCCAAGAAACGTTCACCTTGTTTCTGCACGTCCAGTCCGCGCAGCACCTGTCGACGCAAGCCGAAGCTGCCTTCTGCACGATGCTCGTGTGGAGCAATTCGTCGAAAGGTGGTCCTGGGAAGGCGGCGACGCAGCCAAAGTGCACAACGCTCAAGCCGATTCGCGGCAACCAGCCTGTTGAGTGGAACGATGAGCTGCAAGTGGCCGTGACAGACCCCGCAACGGAGGTGCTGACAGTTCGTGTGAAAGATCAAGGAGACTCACTCGTGGCGAGCTGCAACATCTACCTGGCACACCTGCGGCCAGGCCAGGCACTCGACCAGTGGTTCCAGCTGCACCCGTCCGGTCATATCTGCTTGAAGCTGGTGCTGAATCCGAACCAACGCACATACTCCTCCATCCCGACCCCGGTGACCAATTCTCCGTACTCAACGGACTTCCAAGCCCTACTGGAGCTCGAGATGAAGAAAAGAGCAGCCATGACGAATGAGTCGCCGCTACCGGCCAACATCGCGGCGTTACTTGCGATCCAGAACAAGGCGCAGGAGGATGCGTTGCTCATGGTCAACCAGCACATGCAACAGCAGCAACAGTCTTTCAACAACATCCTGCAGGTGCAGTCACAAACTCCTGCTCGCTACCCTCAGCCAAGTGGCGCCAACTTCCACGAAATGATGGGAACGGCCGCCAACGCCTCCACCATCGCTGCCAACCTCCAGCAACTCAACGGCGGCAATGCCGGCGTTGGAACCGGAGGCCTAGGCACGGTAGCGTCTATCGGACTGGGCGCTCTCGGCCTCGGGCCTTTCGGAGCCTTCTTCGGGTCCTCATAAGCACCAATTCATCCATTTCGACCCTCATTAAGCAAGTCAACTACTAGTACATGTACATTGAAATGCATATGTGTAGCCACCTTTTTTAGCGTTTGTAGGCCCAGTTAGCGTCATCTGAGGCAAGACACACCAGACTGATGCTCTATCCCTGTACCCATCCCCGGACCGTTGAAGTGTTAATGGGTACACTTCCTCCTTCCGTAGCTCCTCACCACTTCATTCTGCAATTCGCCGTCGACCCCTCAAGTCTCATGGAGCGTCTGGCCTCTGGCTCCAGCATCGGGTTGGCTGGCTGGGGCAACCCGACGTTGGCCCAGAGCGGCTTCACCTTGTTCCTGCGCGTCCACTCGGCGCGGAACCTGTCGGCAATGGGGCGGGGGTCCTACTGCAAACTGTATCTTGGCAACACGGAAGTCGTCAACGGAACGGCCCAAGCTGGCGCGTCCTTCAGCAATTTGCTGGCTGTTGACAATACTCCTTCGCCCCACCAGCAATTGCAGCTCCAAGCCCCGACCCACCGGGTCTTTCGCACCAAAGTGCTCTACACGGACCAAAAGTCGAATCCGGAATGGAACGAGAAGCTTGAGCTCCATGTGCTGGATCCCGAAAAGGAGATCCTGACCATAAGAGTAAAGAACCAACTCATGTTTTTCTGCCCTGCTATCGGGGCGTGTGCTATTCCTCTTGGTAATGTGACACTGGGACAGCCTGCCGAGCAGTGGTTCCCATTGCACAAGGCGGGCAAACCGGCGGGGCATATCCGACTTCAGTTGATGCTCCAGCCGAAGGACCCGACGGTGGACCCCCCTGCTGCAGTGAGCGAGTCACCGATGCAGAGACTCATTCAGCAACATTGCCAGCAAGAACGAGACCGACGACAGCAACAGCAGAGTGACGAGTCCGTGCGACGTCGACAGTTTGAAGAGCAGGAGAGACGGCAGGCAGAAATGAGACGACAGAGGGAGGAAGCGGAAGAGCGAGAACGAACAAGAGTCGAGGAGATAACAAGGATGCAAGCGTATCGGGAAGAGAGACAGAGAGAGGAGAAGGTGAAGGTGCAAGCTTACTTGCAGAAGCAAATGGAACATGAAGAGGACTGGCATGCTGAAGGTCTAGCTGAAAAAATTGGTGGGCTTCAGATGGACGGCCCGGACGGGGTGGCCAAAGAGGGCAAAGACGCTCCCAACTACTATTTCGCTGATGATATGGTGACTGCATCGACATCAGTGCGCTCGTCGAGCTCTTTCGCCAGCATCAAGCACAGTTTTGCTGGTTCTCAAGATGGCAGTCGTCGCGAAGAGGTGGTGGAGGCTGTGGAGTTGACGGGGGTAGTCCTGGGTGAAGTCGTGCAAGATGCTTTGCCTTCGTCGGACTCATCGTCGTCGGCGGGAGATCGAAACCATCACAGTCGTCGCCGAGCGAAAGAGAGCTGCAAGCAACGGTCCAGAAAACAATCTCAAAGTGCCAAAGAACATCAGGCAATTCGACCAGAAGTCTTGCTATTTCCCAAAGCATCAGTTGAACGAACTCGAGAGGAGATACCGCAAGGACGTTCATCTCCTGCTCAACTTGTTGACTCGCCCAGTTCATCAGAAGACACTTCATCGTCAGAAGAAGAACGTCGTCGTCGTCGCCGCCGTCGCAAAGAGAAAAAGAAGGAGAAGAAAGCAAGAAAGAAGGAGCGCCGACGAAAACGAAAGGCGAAACGAAAGGAACGCCGAGAGTCCGGCGGGTACGAGTCCTCGTCGTCATCATCATCGTCGACATCCTCTTGGTGTTCTTCCTCTTCGTCATCACCTGACGAGCGCCGTAAGCGCAAAGCAAAGAAACACAAGAAAAGCAAGGAACGAGCTCGATCCCAGCGTGAAAGCAAAGTGAGCACGATTCCCCGAACTCTTGGTCCTCCTCACGCGAACTCGTACGGCCCTGATCACTCCAGTTATTCCAAGGAACCAACAAACAAGTACAGCGAGCCCCCTCCAGCGTACGCAAAACCTGTACAAACGCAGCCTGCGGCGTCATCCAAGTCTCCAGGCTACATTGAGACTTTGCCTCCCCAGGTGCAGCAGAAGCGTTCGGTGAGTGAAATGCTGAGTACAGCTGCGGATGTGACTTCGATAATGTCGAATGTGGCCTCAATCGCAACTAGCGTTCAACAATTGGCTGGTGGTGGAGACACCGGAGGTGCTGCCGGAGGTGTGGGTATTCCGTTTGCAGTGCCGGATGTAAGCCAGTTTCTTGGAGGGCAAGACCTTTCGGCCTTGGTTGGACAAGACTTCTCAGGCTTCGCGGGGCAGGATTTTTCAGGTCTGGCAGGAGCAGACACAACAGCCCAGTATTTCTAGGGAAATCGGCCGAGGTGGAATAGTTGGATTTGTCGTCATCGCTGCGTGGATTCCCATGATTGAGTGGAACCAAATGCAATGCATTTACGTTTACGCTGAACTACAGCAGCAGCATTTGGGTTGCTCCAAAGATACGCCCGAAGAGTCCGATGAGACTAACGAAAGCTCCGGTGCGGAATGCCGTACTGCACCCGAAGAAGCCCTGAAATTTCCAGTATGAAATTATGTACCATATGCAATTACGTATTGTGCTTTTTGGCGAGTCGGACTTGAAAAACTGTTTCTTTATTGGTGTGGTTAGGTGTTCAGTTTTATTGCTCCAAAAACAAGGAGACAAACTCAATTTTGATCCAAATTTGTAGATCACACACGATTGGTCAAACCGCCACTCATTGACGTGATTGGCCAAAACAGAGGTCGCTTGCCGTGCGGACTACAGCAGTGAAAAGCGAAGCACTTCCTCGCCACACGGAGTAGTCACGCTACGGAGATCGTGACAAGACGCTCCAGTTCGGGTCAGTTTACCCACGCGTCAAGTTGATTGAGTTTCTTTGTTAATATTTAACTCTGTAGTTGCTAGTTTAGTTGCTGATCTCTGGTGCAACAGGCTTTTAAAGCATGTAAGAAGCTGTGACACAGCATCATGCTCACTCCGATACCGTTTTTCACTGTTTGTATAGATTTTATAATCTCGGGTACTCAAGAAAGGAGCTGGCACACGTGTATCACAAGTCGGAGAGCACGATTGGCAACGCATGATGTTATTTGCCACATTCGTCACACCACCTCTGCTGCGATAAAGCTTGACTCCTATCTTTCTTGTAGGCGAGCAACCATATCGTGAATCGAGTATTCAGCTGCCGCACAAGCACGATCGGTTTGCACGGGACGAATTCACGTCTCCAGAAACGAGTCAACGTCTTGAGCCTTGGTAATAGCCAACCCGTACTCGTAAACCAGAAATTTGACGGTCTAACCGCGTACTGAAGCAAGCCAGGAGTGCTAGGCCTGCTCCGACAGGATGCCATCAACGAGGTAACGCTTCTTCTTGAATTGCATCACCTTGTTTCAGTCATCCACTACTGGTACTACTACAGACCACGAGCCCTCCAGCTTCACGGCTCGCCCTTTGACGCGGTCACTGAACTTCTCCCACAGCTTGTTTATTATCTCCTGAAACGTGGCTCCATTGGCAATGCAGTCATCAAACACATCACCGGAATTCTCTCTCGGTGACCGACAGTAAATTTGACGATCGGTTGGACAATGAGTTGGAAGCGTCGTGGTGGAGGTAGCGGTGGCGTTCTTACTGGTGCGGCCTGGGTGTCACGGGTTCATGTTGGAGATGATGGTGCCAAGCACCAGGACGAACCCGCGATGCTGGAAAACCGGTGGAATCAAATGCGTGAAGACAGGAACAGCATGCCCGGAGATAGGAGAAGCCAGTGAAGCCCGAGATGAGTCTCGAGGACGTTTGTAGGCAAGGAAATCAGCATGGCCAATGCCATGCTTGCATTTTATTGCGACTTAGCTTTACTATAGGCTCGAATAACAAGTGAGGGTGCTTAACGTTGAAGTGCCGATAGAGCGCATCGACTTAAGAGCTCTCATTCTTGAATCAACCCGGAACTGAGCACATCAATTCCTGCGTACTGCTCCGGCCAAGCAGCGTGCGTTGACTCTCCGCAACCTCACACTCAAATAGTGAGATAGAGGTCACGCATCGTAGCTACAAGTAAATACAGCTACCACAACAACAAAAGTCAACTCCGTCGTCATATCGACTCAACGTCTGCTTCCTCCCAAGTGCTACCAATCCACAGTCTAGACTGAGCTCGACAGAGTGAGCTCAGCCTATTACTGTGACACTGGGTGTGCGCACGATCTGGGTGGGGTGTCACCCGCGAGGGTGCTCGGACTCGCTCTGGGCACGGCGACGTACGCGTCCACGGGGGTTATGATAGCGGAGATACTCTCAATCGAGTTGGGGGAGTTATCACTGGTGTTCTGGTACGTTCCGGGTACGGAGACGCTCGTACCGATGTTCTCGCTCGCTCCGGGTGGGACACCAGATGCAATCGACCGCCTTCATCTGGCGAGATAGTTTCTTCCGCAGCCATCTTTGCGATGTCGCCATCGCTGATGTTCTTCCCGCTGAAACCTCTGTTGTGCAGTATGACATATTGTTGGGCTGGCGACTGCTTGGAGATTTGGCTCTGGAGGTTCAACCAATCGTCTAATTCAATTTAGAGTAAAACCTACAATACTAGCTTGAAACCACCGAATGTCCGAATGGCTGGCATCCGCTCGGGATTCCGAGATTTAGTATGTTGAAAGAGTTTAAGATGACCTCAATAGACATTCGTTGGAGAAGCATCGTGCTCATGTATGTGTACTCAATCGATACGGCTACAGTAGCTTGTGTGCATAGGCTCTTCGAACGCAGCCTCACGCGATGACCGCAGTACAGGAAATGTTCTTGTGGCCGAGCCCCGTGCGAAGACGTCACGGTGGTCTCGCAATGTGTGAGCATTTGTACAGTAGTCTGTGAAAGCACATCCATGTTTTTACTTTGAAGAACTTCGCTTCGAGCTACGTGCGCACTACAAGGACTCCATCAGCGGCTCTGACTCTACAATCTGTCGGACCCTACAGTTTGATCTGAAGCTAGCCCGAAAAGAGCTCACGAAGCATGCAAGAGAGAGCGTACCCCGCGATAGGTGTGAGTATGTCAGCTGTCTATTTCCGTTTTACAGCGGTCCAGACCAGTTTGTCTTCGTCGACGAAGCGTAAAATATGTGAGGTAAGTGTATTCATGTTGATGCTTTTGTGGCTAGTCTAATTCCAATGCTGTTATGCAGATCTGTGCTGCGTCGATACGGCTAGTCTACCAGGAATACACCGGCCCCCTTTACTCTTCCGTTTAGCCGCGGCAAGCGTATTTCAATGCTGGCTGCGAAAGACCTTGAAGGCTTTTTTTTTTGCGTGGGGCGACGTTGAGGGTACCTTCACTCGTGCTAGATTTCACGAAGTATTCAAGGCCAAAATTCTACCTTTGCTCAATTCCTGGCCGTTGCCACTGTCCGTCGTGGTGATGGATAATGCAAAGATCCACATGTACATGGAACCTCAGGAAATGAACCACGAAACAGGCGCGCTGCTGTTTTTCCTAAATCCGTACTCGTCTGACCATAATCTGATCGAAGGCAGATTATCATTGCTAAAACGCTGGATTAACGTCACGCTAATATGGCGTTCCGCGAAGACCAACTCGCGGTGCTAGAAGTCGCAATGTACTCCTGCACTAGGCAAAAAGAAGAAGTCGGAGAACATTTGTACAGTCACTGTGGTTACTTGCAAAACGCATTGTATATTAAAAAAGTGTAACTGAACCGTGGTTTCTGCCAATGTTGTTAAATATGTAGCTATCTAAATGGTCTGTGGCATCCATATGGCCTGCAGGAGCTGAGGCGGCAACGTCCCTAAACGCTCGAACTGGAGGGCGCAAGCTGTAGCTAGGAAGGCCACGGGCTGCGCGGATATCGCTGATGTTCGCCTGCATTGCAACTGGGACATCCTGAAGCTTGATACACACGAGGTGGTACTCTGCGTTCGCTAGCTGTTGGTCTTCTTGCATCGCCTCCTCCATTGTAGTTTGTTGCGCATCCACCTGATCTGTCGGAACGTTGTGTTGTCGGTAACAACAAGTGGAGCCCCGTCCGGAAGCCTTGCTTAGGTGACTACCATGTAAGTATGCGTGGCAGGCCCCGCAGCAATTCCTTGGTCGCCTAGAAGACCGACCTCACGTGGCATTTGCTCCTGGATGCGGGCTGCTGTTGCCCTCCGAACCGTAGTTGACTGCTCGGCCGGCTTCGGCACGTTGATGTAGAGCTCTAATATGAACCCAGCTTGGCCTCCGTTGGGCAGCCTCGCCTAGTGCCATACCGTGTTATGCTGGACTCGCAAAGCATCGACGTCGCCACATAGCATCTGTAAATCCTTCTTGTACGAATTGTTAGCTGGCTTGACGTAAATGCCAAAATGGGGTCGCCACTGGCCTGGTAGCTTGCTCTCGAAATACCCCTCGACTTGAGCACGAAGCACACGGTATTCTCCCGCACCTAGAACGCAAACGAAGGAGACGGAGGTACTTTGTTTCGGCACGATGCCTAACACTGCCCATTCTTGATGAACAAACGGCACGTTATACTCTCGGGAAGAGGAATGGTTAACTCCATTGCAAAACTATACTGAACACCCACTTCTTGAATACTATCCGGACAATCACTATCAGTGGCGTTTGAGCCTCCTGAACTCACCGTTGCAGCTGTTGCCACCTCTGCTGCTGCCATCTGACGCTTCGGCTGTCCAGCTGTCTGATCTGCAGCCTCCGGTGCTGTACCACAAATAATACAGCACAGGAAACCATCCGGGTGCGCAGATCTTCCTTGGCTTGCATCCTCGCCCATGTGCACCATGCCTCTCCCAACTGCACGCATCAATCTCCAACAAAAATTGCCTTCGGGGGGACCATCATCCTCGCACGGAGTTATTCCGTTATGCTACGCAGGCATTCGGGTGAGGTGGCAGCTGGTAGGCGCGGGGAGGTAAAGCTGTCGGCCGTCATCGTCGGCAGCGTCCTTAGCGGCGTACTCGCCCTTCGCTTGCCCCCACAAGCTCTCCAGACAGCTTGATCCTGAATGAAGAAGAGGCACTTGGCCGCCACTGACCACGCATCCTGCGTGGATTGGACAATAATAAAAGTATTTGGGTACGTTTTTTGGGACGCCGCACAGCGCTTTTTAAAGCCCGATGTTGCATCGCAAGTACCAATCCAGCCCTTGCAAGGCATCGGCAAACAGACGAAAAGACACAATACGTATTGTGCTTTGCAACCACTTTGTCCTGCTATTTCGTGCATTAGTTAGTACTCGTAGTTAGCGTTAAATCATAGAGGCGTTGAATGGGGCTTTCCAAAATTGTCTTTCATGCACGACAATGGCAGGAAATGGCACTTCTAGAAAGTGCCAAAGCGACTATAAGTCGTGCTGGTGCTGTTTGAATATGTTTTTAGATCCCCCAGGCACTTTATGGGGGGGCAGACTGCCCGACATCGGAATACTCTGCAGGAAAAGTGTCCGGAACAGGGTGGTGATTGAGCTGGTGTGCTTCAGATCGGGTGGTTTGAATACCGCAAAATCCCCTTCTTTCTTCTAACCGACTCTACCTACGCCAATTCCAGGCACGTCGTCACCACCTACGATATTGCTGAGGCGCAGAAAAACGTTATCGTTAGAAAGGTGACCGTAAGTTCGCTGGAATGCGCTACAGTGTTGAGTGCGCTTTTGGGGTCATAACGGCACGATGGTGGTTGCTTTCCTAGCCGATGGAGATTGTCAGAATAAACTTTGAGGAAGTGCCAATTATGGTAAGTGCGGCATGGATACTGCACAATTTTGTCATTGATGACCTTGATGGTGTCTGGGGCGCAGAGCTGGAGAGAAAGCACCGAACATTCCACTTCACTAACTATCTTTGATTGACAAACGAACAGGAATGCCCATAGAATGAAGTAGAAGCATGAAAGACAAGAGATGCAATTCAGAGTTGGATGCAATTTCGAGATTCGGTAAGGTCGTCGTAGGTCGTGTTGAAGAGGAGCTTAACAACTAGTTCTGACTAGAAAACAGTTCGCACAGCAAGGCGCAGGCTTTTGGTTCTCATCCTTCTGATGTTGGTAAATGATATATCTGTCCCGCTGCGCTATTATTTCCATCGACTTTGTTGCCTTCTTCACCACGTCGTGCATCATCGCGGCAAGACCATAGGACCGCGATCAATTTGAACCACTCGACGTTGATATCGACGGCCAATGCTGGACAAGTAACTTCACTGCGCCGAGCTCAATCTCGCCAGTCATAGGCTCAACACTACCGTCTTACCCCGCATATTAGGCATATGTATTCAAACGAGACTACACTTTTCGCTCAGGTTGGTGTTCAAACATCGTTTTGACCACCTGCTGAATAGAACACAGGCTTCAGAATTTGGGGAAGCTCAATGATTAGCAATCCACATCTAGCTACTGTATCAACGAGAAGTTGGTAGGCTACCAAAAGAGAGAAAAGGGACCCACCACTAGCATTTCTTCAGACTTTACCAAATTGTTTGATGTATTGCACATAAGCGTTATAAACGAATAGAACACACGAGTAGCGTTGTAATCGTTTAGAACAGCGGCTTTCAGAAGCACCGTTTTTAAGAAAACAAGTAGTAAAATACACGAAGTGTGGCCCACAAAACGTTTCAATCCGTGACATACGTATTTATGGATTCCTTCGAACGGTAACATACGGCCTTCTTACGCTTTTTGTTATCCAAAAACACGTAGCAGTAAAACACAATAAGTTTCGCAAAGTAATCGATTCTATGCAAGTGCGAGGTCTTAACACACCTGGGAAACCACAACGAAGACGTTGAGATGGTAAAGCGCGCGTTGTGCTCGATCTACCTCCACCAAGTGTGCTCCAATACCCTCGATACGTGTTTTTGCTACGTGATTTTGATCGAAGGTATCATTGAACCCAAAACGTTAGTCGCAAAACACGTACCAAAAGTCGGTATCGTTGATACGTGTATATGGCTACGTGATATAAAAAACGGTGCTTCTGAAAGCCTCTATTTCCTGACACCGCCCCATGATGTATAAGCGCGTCTCTTCCCTAACAATACGATTGAGCTGGATATATATATATTCTAAAATTCGATACTGACTTGGCTCAGGATATACAAAGGGCTCATCTGATACTCATAATGTAATTCAATTCGGGGTCTGTCCGGATAATGCCGACAACGTCTTTTTGTTCTATTTTTTTCTTCTTTTTCTCTTCCAGGGCACAGTACTGCTAGAGTACAAAATCTAAAGAGTTACACTAGTTGGATGCCCAAGAAGACACCCATCAGTAACGTTTCATTTTTTGGTGATAATGGACGCCCAAATTGTATGTTATGCATGTGCCCTTCTATACCACCTGTAACAGAGTTAGTACACTCCATTTGCGCACTCACCGAGGTCAAGGATGATTATTCCATGATCACAACCTCGATGAGGTCGTACATGTTCATGCAATTGTTTACTTAGTGATTGAAGTGAAGGAAGATTGCAGCAGGTTTGAGGTACATTGTTTGAATACATACTTAATGTGACGCGATGGCTACACTTTCGGTGTCATGGCTGAAATTGCTTGACGCGATGGTCAAATGTATAGACTCGATGGTTTTCAATGTTTGGACTCAATGGTCTTATACGGGACTCGGCAGATCGACGGTGACGAGGACCTGACAACTACAAGTCCTACAATGTAACACAGGAAGGTTGTATCCTTGAAAAGAAAAATGAAAAGTGCATTATCGTTTGCTTAGCTTGTTGGTGTACCTTTAGCTGCTCTCTGACTGCCAGTCATCATATTACTCTGAAAAGGATCATGCCCGCTGGCGATTACACCAGCAGGGGCCGTTTCGTCTGTCTGCGTACTGGCATCGCTGACGATTACATCAGCAACACCCACTCCTGCACCCGCGCGGGGATGCTCAACCTCATCTTGTGGAGCTGCTACGGGACGCGGCGGGTCAGATGAAGCAGTCGATGAGAAGGAACGAGATGGTGGTGATACATGCCCGCTGACGGTTACATCAGCAGGGGACACCTCCCTCTCACTCGGAAACAACCACTTCTCTTTCTCCTCCTCGTCTCGAGCCGCCACCAACTGGGCCTTCAACTCTCGTTCGCGTAAGATTTCATCCCAAATCTTTCCCCAGGACAGGTGAGTCTTCTTCGCTGTAGCCTTCTTCTTCGCTTTTTTCTTAGAGCCTCTAATCTGATTTGCACAGCAACAAGAACAATTTCACGAGCGGATGAATGGGCAAATAGCTGCACAAGCCGCGCGTCTCAAGGCGATCACGAGCAAACCACCGGCAGCCCGAAAGGTGGAGCCACCGAAGTACCACGGAACGCTAAATGAGGATCTGGAGTTATGGACCTTTATGGTGGAACAGTACTACGCAGACTACCACCCACTTATGGTCGATAATTCTGCTGCTTTCGTGACCATGGCGTCGTGCTTTTTGGCACCGACACCAATGAGTTGGTATAGACAATTTGTGGCTGACTGTGATAGACCCCAAATTGTACGTACGTGGGAGACGTATAAAACATCGATGCGGAAAAGATCCTTACCACCGGATTTGGAGTACACGCTGCGAGGAAAGTTGCGCAAGCTTACTCAAATTGGGTCTCTCCACGACTATGTGAGCGCGTTCCAGGACATACTCATTCAAAGTCAAGTGCCGATTTCCCCGCTTGCGCTGAGGTTTTGCTTCCAGCAAGGACTGCGCTCCGAACCCCCCCCCCCCCCCCACCCCACCTTCGTGAACATCACCTAGCTAATCTCGAGGAGACGATCGAATTGGCTCTTCCCTTCGACCATGGTGTCGCAAACGGACGCACGCCGTCGGCCACCGAGGATTGAAAAAAGCGTGCAACATGGCACTGGCGCAAGCAAGTTGGCCACATTGCATCCCAATTCCCCTCCCCACCAATGTAGACTGTTGTTCAAAAGGAGGTCGTGTAACAGAGTTGGTACACTCCGTTTGCGCACTCACCGAGGTCAAGGATGAGTATTCCGTGATCATGACCTCGGTGAGGTCGTACATGTTCATGCAGTTGTTTACTTAGTGATTGAGGTGAAGGAAGAATACGAAAGAACGACTGGCAGTCAGATATCAGCTAAAGGCACACCAACAAGCTCAGCATTCGATAATGCACTTTTCAATTTTCTTTTCAAGGATTAAAGCTTCCTCTGTTACACCATCCGTATTCTGTACCACAAATTCGTGATTGCTTTCAAAAGGTTACCGTTAAACCCGCACTAAAACTTATATGCCCCGAGGCAACTACTCGTGTCATTTATAGTCGTAATGTCAAGTTCGAAAGCAATGTGATTAGTATCTAAGTACTACAGTACCTGCACAAAGGTGGGCTGGAAATGCATTTTGGTATTGAAATGAAATGAAGTTTCAATGAGTCTCTATTGTGTGTCTGCCGCGTTGGTAGTCCGAAAGCACCGGACAGTACTACTGCTATGTGGTAAATGCTGGATTGGTAATATTGCACATGGATTTCAACATATTACACAGCGAGGGTAGTACTACTGGAGAATGTTCGTCCAATGTAAGGGTCGGGTGCTATATACTCTAAAACAAATATGTACATATTTGCCTCATCGTTGTACTCTATAAATTTTATTATTGAATTGTACAGTGAAGTGTTCGAGGTAGCGATGTCATACACACATTACAGCGCATCGCCATTTGTTCCGTCGTGAACCGAGGTCTGAGTGTGGTTGGCCGTTCAAATCGCCACCGGAACATCGTTTAGGTGTTCTCAGGGAATGATTCGAGGCATCATAGCATTTCAGCGGGATTGAGTGTCTATTTACACTATTAGATGCGGTCCCAAACCGTGTTAAGTTGAATATTCGAGATATATTAGTTTTTGCACATACATTACTAGTGATTTGGGAAAGGGGGTGCAAATTGCCTACTTTGTCCGCAAAAGGATAAAAATGGGCCCTTTCTGAAATTATGTTGGTTTTTCCAAAAATAGTGCCAAAACGCAAATACGGGCCGTGCTCCGACAGGACACACGCTGGACATCCACATTTTCAATGTTGAAGCGATACTCTCGCTTGCGCGAGTTTATTTCCACTGACTACGACGAGGTCGCCGATTTTTTGCCGTCGCGCACGACGTATCGAAAGCTCGCAGCGCCCCTCGCTAACCTTCGGGACGTAGAGTCTGTCTCCAAGCGTCTGCAAGGTGACGGGCTCACGCTGCTTCACGGACGTGACTTGTTCAACGGCTTCAAGGATATTTGGTCTTCATTCTCAAAATATCGCGGTAGTTATACTTGGTTCTGTGTGTTTCATAGTTTTTATATAACGATTTTGTTTTGAATGTTTCGCCATGTATTAGCACCTGACGCGGGCATTGTTCATTCCCCGGACTTTGACCAGGCGGTGGTGAAAGGTGCTGACGGGTGAAACCACCCTACTTACCGAGGAGGAAGCTTCCTCGTTGGAGCCACCTAAGCGTACGTCGTGCAGCGCTTCCGTGTCAGAGCCGCCAGAGTTCAGCAGCGGAGGGTTCGCGGAGTAAATCCTGATGCACCGCAAGGTGGCTGCTGCTTCGGCGTCCTACATATTACTGGAGTCCGTTCCGACGACCTCCAACATGGTGGAGCGGTTTTTCAGTCTGGCCCGTGCGATGTTGCGCCACGAACGCCACCGCCTGTCTCCCACGATGTTGGAGATGATTTTGTTTTTGAAGATGAACGCATCCCGGTGGGATGTGGTGACGGCCAAACAGTGCCTGTAGGAAACCTACTCGACGAAAATGATTGCAGCAATTCACTGTGTTATGGCTTCGTTGTGCAGTTATTTATTTGCTTCTCGTGTCAGATCAAATCAGATATGTTTGTGCTGCCCTTGCGGAAATAGTTATATATCGAATTTCCGGGATGCCTGTCTGTAGTGAATGCTCTACATTGAAGAAAATGCCCCCAGGTCAAGGCAGTTGAGGGCAGGCGAATTCGGCTCTTCGCACAGCATTCTGGTATTCCATCTTCCTTCGGTGCTTGCCGTAACGACATTCGGATCTAATGGTGCCACGTGCGGCTTCACGTTATCTTGTAGCACAAAAATGATGTGAGGGCGATCCTTTCTCGGCCACCTTGCCTTGCTCGCTGGAAAAGCTTTGGTAAGAAGGTTGTACTTGTACAAGCTGCGATGAACCGTATCGATATTACGCGTGCAAATAGCCCCCTTAAATGTTAGAGGTTATTAATGCAGAATTCATATTAAAAAATAGAGTATACCGTGGATGAGCCAGTGCTGCCAAGAACATTGTCTTCGGGGCGGACCTCTTGCTCTTCCAGGCTTGCGGAGGAAGCTCTTCGCCGTCACAAAAGAGATAGGAGTGCCAGTTGCAGTCTGCGAAGAACCTCATCTCGTCTACATGCATCAAATTGTGCATAGACTCGAATCGTAAGGTCCTGTCGTCGATAAACGTAACGCGTGCTCGACGCGTTTAAACTTGTTCTCCATGGTTAATGCAGGCTTGATGGATGTAGTTCGGCGCGTTACCATGCCTTCCTTCACTGCCTGTCGTACGAGATGCCTAGAGACCCCATCAGCGGCCGCAACGCGTCTATCAACAGCTCTACCTTCGACAGGAACACTCGGCAGCCAACGCCGCACTTCGTTTCTGTCCTTGAGCTTCCTGCCGCAGTTCTGCTTGATGCGACTAGCCCAGCCGCCCCCAGGGACCCATGCCTCAACAGCGGCAACATAGCGCTTCCAAATAGCGCTCACAGTGGTTGGGTCACGGTGCCTTTGAACACCAACTTGAGCATACGCTCCGCGAGGCAATTCTCCATAGTTGCAGAGTTTGAAAAGCTCGTCGATGATGACCCTGCGTTCTATATTCAAAAGTTTAGTCATGGTCATGTTGCCACGATGAGAGGTGAAGTTGGCCTCGGATATAGGCTTGGGACTTGTGATGCCAAAACGGGAATAGTGTCGGCTACAGAGGTCCGTTTGGTGCAAACCTGGTGGCTATCGAACGCCAACACGATATTCGTGCTGTCGGTCTAATCAGAAGCACTGAGAGATGCATATAAGCGATGTTAGATGTCAAAGCCACTGTTTTCGGTGATCATTTCCAACCGGAGGAAGTAATATAATACTCACAACAAAATATTTAGTAGAACCGAAATATGTATCATTTTTATCCAATCAAAAGCCCATACCGTAGGGGCAAATTGCCCCATTTCATATTTGATGCTGTAATATTTCTACTCGGGTGTAGTACCGTGATCGGTTGTTCCGAACAATCGATCACGGTGCTACACCCGTGCGAACAACACAAATCAATAATAAATTACCGTCAGAACAATATACGTAATATTGATACTATACTATTTTTCCGATGCACTATCGTCCAACCCCGCATATTACATGTAGACATAGGCGCTCAAAAGAGGCATGCTTTACGTTAAAATTGTAATGCAAACCTCGTTTTGTGCTTAATAGAACACAGGGTTCAGGATTTGGGTAGCCCATTGCTCACATTCATTTGAGCTTATAACAGCCTCTCGAGCTCTCCTTTTCGATTGCCATACAGCACCACGAATATACAGCGACGTAGTTGCAGTATCAGGATAATTATCTCTCCCGGCCACAAAAACATCAACTTTCTCGAGACCGGCCCGGAAACGAGCAGATGGTGCTAACACTATGGGACTGGACAAAGAACAATCTTGGTTTGCTACAGTTCTCGGTTCGTGTCGTGGTGGAGCAGCAGAGCCTTGGTTGCGGGTATGATCTAGAAGCAGGAAGGCTTCCATCCTGGTGAGTTTTTCTACATGATTTGATATAGTAGAGCCACAGCAAGGTGGCGCCGACCAAGTTGGGAGGTTTGACGATTTTGACGTGGTTGCAGCCCGCGGACTGAGATCGCCGCTACGAGAGCTTCGAAGCCGCTCGACACGCGAATGGCTGTTCTGCCGGCAAGGTGATGACTTTACTAACTAACCGGACTATTGTTATCGCTATTCCCTGTAAGACTTTGTCCATGGTGTGCAGGTCGGAGCCACAGATACCGCAGTGCGTGCTACAGTTCTCGGTTCGTGTCGTGGTGGAGCAGCAGAGCCTTGGTTGCGGGTATGATCTAGAAGCAGGAAGGCTTCCATCCCGGTGAGTTTTTCTACATGATTTGATATAGTAGAGCCACAGCAAGGTGGCGCCGACCAAGTTGGGAGGTTTGACGATTTTGACGTGGTTGCAGCCCGCGGACTGAGATCGCCGCTACGAGAGCTTCGAAGCCGCTCGACACGCGAATGGCTGTTCTGCCGGCAAGGTGATGACTTTACTAACTAACCGGACTATTGTTATCGCTATTCCCTGTAAGACTTTGTCCATGGTGTGCAGGTCGGAGCCACAGATACCGCAGTGCGAGCTCTTGATCTCCACGTCCTCAGAGCCCATCGGGTGCGAGTGGTACTCCCAGGGCTTGGGGAGACACGAAAGGTAATAGTGGTGAACCTTCTTACTCCGGAACGAAATTGCAAGCAGAGTAAGTGCATTCAAAGCTATCGGTGGAAAGGAAATGCTGCGTTCTTACTAATGACTAACACTGGCTGCTAAATACGTTTGTCAAATCTGTTGTAGTTAAATGGGACTGCCTATTGCTTGTGGACACCTTCGTTTGATCCGCATGTGGGGGGTGAGCGGTGTGGTAACAAAACCCAGTGCCCCCAAACCCGGAGATAAGGGCTGTGCATGAGCGGTGAGTGGTCCCCTCGCGTTTGAACTTAATACAAGGTATCCATTCTATTAGAAATCATAGTTAGCATCATCTAATTTGGTGTTTTGCATACGCTTTGAAGGGAAATCCAGAGCTTCTGGATCCCAACCCGATTAGATCAGAAACTGTACTCTTCGAGGATCGTCGGGCTTTGAACTTCTGATTCAACGAAGGAGACCCGTTGCTCCAGCAGCACAATTGGACACGTGCCAACGATATAATTTCCTGGCTGGACATATCCGTCAACGCTACCTTTGGCTCGGTGTGGGCACCTCGCTGCATTGTGTCGCTCAGCCTTGCCGCAGAGGCTGCATGTGTATTTTTTTCTTTTTTCTTTTGGGCAGCTCGGATTTCGCCGCCGAAAAACTCCATCATGCTTGTTGCTATTGCTGCTTTCTCTGCTGAGCAAGTGGTGGCGTTTCGAGATTGTCGCTTTGTCGACGTACGTTTTGGCTCACCTCTGGAATTGATTCTCTTCTCTCTTGAAGTGACATCGCGCTTATCAACTCGGCCTGCACCACCGGCTTGATTGTACAATGGAGGCGGGTAAATATTTGGATCAGGCAGTAGGGCTGGGATGAAGGGGAGACCGATGAAAGAGTGCTGAAATGCCTGCGCGTATGAAGATGCTGTATATGCGTGATGAAAAAATTCGAACGCTCCAGCCGTAGTAGTGTCGGAGCCACTTTGGCTGTACACTGCTGCTACAATGTGACGGCATGGTATCTGCAAGTGATGATGATCCGGACACCTCGTGCAGCTACCTCTCGTCAAATCCACAGTAAATGATCGAGAAGTCTGGACGGAGGCAAAATTGCCGCCGTCCTGTTGTTCCATCTCATCGTCCGCGATACTAATCGTGACATCATCCACGTGGAAAATCGACTCTGAGTTTTGGCGCACCGTGCATGCTACGGCATTCCAGACCTGTTTATCGAACATGGATTTCCCACGTGGAGTAACAGTGTGGTTGGCCTTCGCCCAAGTTCGATCTTTTTTCTTTCGGTCAGCAATGGTCTCCACTACGAGGTTGCAGAACAGCACTAATGCACCAAACACCTGGCTGTCACGAATACCGGCAAGCAACAGCGCATTGTTTTGGCCTTTAACCGCGCTTGTCGTCCACCCAGCATACAAAGGGCACTGATGACCATACGCATCCTCTGATTTCCATGTAGCATCGACGACTGACCTCTCCTCCGGCGTAAGATCGCAGTTTCCAAACTTCGTCCAGCTGGTGGGGTGGATCTTTCTCAAGTATTCTGCAACAGTTTGGTTTCGGAAATTACCGTTCATCTTGATAGTGCGCGGCGAGGGAAAACGGTCGGCGATCTCTGCTAATACCTCATCATTCTCAACAAGAGTTGTCGTGGCTTGTAAACGAAACGAAAGCCCCCTGATACCCTCAATACTCGGCTCAACAACGCGGAAGTGACTGCACACGTTAAAAAAATATGCAGCGCACAGAACTTGAGGTTGATCTGGATATCTCTCTGTAGTAGTCGAACTTGAGCATCGCGCTGTTTTCCCCTATCCGAAAAAAGAGCTCGGTGATGCAGCTTGATGCCGGCGACGACACAGTTAGCAAAGAACCATTCGAAATT
>JAHWLE010000650.1:0-19289 GCA_024679135.1 Phytophthora foliorum | reverse complement strand
CACAGGAGCAGCAAGTGGAGCAGAAGCGGTGGCGAGCCTTGGTCAAGTTGATTGTCTCGTGGCGTTTCCTTGGCTCTCGTGTCGACCAGATTCAGGTCATTGTCCAAGTACTGGAATGCACACGATCCGTCGCACCCGCAGCGTCCTGCCCACCGTCGCTCTTCCGGTAGTGGTGGGTCAGGCTGCCTTGGACCAAGTGGCTTGCCGAGTGCAGTGCCGTCACCTTGAACCGAGCTCAAGGCAGAGATTGTCTCCATCCTGGTCGGTGTGAGACTCGTTGTGTGGGTTGACTCGAATTCGGAAATGACAGAACACTCGACACTCGATGGCTTACCACTCAAAGGTTCACCCACATGGACTCCCGCCAGCACGGCAGACTCGATCCGTTTTGGCGCGAGCAATGGACTTTCGAAAAGATCCGATCGTGGGGAGACGCCTGGACGATCAAAACGGAACGAACGCGTGGGCGATGGAGACCCCGACGATCAAGAGTTTACCAAGTGTCCGCGTGCTTTCGCTGCGGTCCGTCATCCCCAGCTACCGAGCGCAAGGAGATCTCTGGAAGCAGCTCTTCGAGTTGGCCAAGACCCACAACGTTGCAATCACTGAGCCGACGTTCGCCATCAACTTCACTCTGGACGGCCGACAAACCGACGTGGAGGTGGAAGTGTGTCTTCCCATTGCAGATGAGGCCGACGTCTCGGTCGAAGCACCGTTCAGTGTCCGTGACGTTGCTGCGGTGACTCGTGCTGCTGTTATGGTGTACGTCGGCCCTTGCGAGGGATACTTCTCAGCGTACCAGAAGTTTTTCGACTGGATTGGGTCGGAGAAGCTCACGCCTGCTGGGCCTTCGCGCGAGGTTTACGTCAAGAGACCGAGTGGGGACAGCGAGGAAGATGCTGACGCCGTGACGGAGATCCAGCTACCGATTGTCTAATAGGCTGCAGCATGTGCAGCATGCAGGAATGGAGAGGAGGCGAAGACGCTAATGGAACTGGATTAAGCTGCAAACATGCACATACTTTGGTGAGGCGACACCGCATGAGCTTTAAGCAACAGGTTGTTGGATCTCGGTGACGAAAGACGTCTCACTCGCATCCTCGCTATCCATGCGGAGATACACCTCTCGCACTGATCTCGGTGACGAAAGACGTCTCACTCGCATCCTCGCTATCCATGCGGAGATACACCTCTCGCACGGGCGCGTTGGGGTGAAGCCTTTCGTTTCCAATCCATTCGTACAGGTTGAGGTAGGACGGATTCAGCTCATCGTACGACCCCAGGTGAACCAGCGAAGCAGCTCGCGCCACGGCCGGTAGCGTGCGAACTGTAATAGGTGCCATCACAGCCGCTTCTTCATTGACCTGGGCGTCCTTGGCGATTGGGAGACACACCTCAGCGTCGACGTCCTTTTCCTTGTAGCCTTGGTCGTAGTAAATCGTCAAGCACGGTCCCGCGATAGCGAGGCCATGGGCTCGGGAGAACGCGAGGACTTGATCCCAAAGGGTCCGTTGCGCTCGGTAGTTGGCGATGACAGCACGCAGAGCCAGCACTCGCACTTCTGGGAGAATCTTGATCACTGGGGGCTTGCCAGCAGCCTCGACCGCGGCAGCAGCGACAGCTTCGCACTCCGACATCGGTGGGAAGAGCTGGAATGGAGTACGACAAAAGACGAGCAGTCGCGAGGATTCTGAACCTCATCGAGCTCTTTTCCTGAATGCTTTCAAAGCTGGACAACGTACAAGTGCACGCACAATATCTCGAAGTTTCATTAGACTTTTGACTTTTGATAACGCTTGACTCCCAAGGCAACCTCGTCTCTGTGGGCGAGTTATACTTGCAGAACACCACCTGCCTTCAGCTTACTCCTAGCCGCGTGCGCTTGCTGTGCACTCTGTTGCTATCACCGCGTCTTCGTTTGTGTTGGCGGTTTTGGTCAGGTTTGCTCAGAAGCCACAGTATCACGCGAGTGTGGCCTCCTCTGGTCGCAAGCTGAACTGCAGTGTACAAGTCGTGCATGTGCTCGCTGACCTCGAGTTCTCGAGCGTTTTCGTATAGCCATTTCACAACTTCTAGCTGTCCACTACCGGCTGCCACCAGCATCGCCTGCAAAGCATGTTCCTGACTGCCGTTGAGATACAGCCAAGCCACAACCGGCACGTGGCCGTACTCGGCAGCCTTAACGATAGAAGCGTGGGCATCCTCATGACGCCCATGCCGGTGGAGCCACTTTACTGTTTTCAATTCGTTATGAGCGGCAGCTCCGACCATGGCGTCAGACGTGCAGTCTATCGAGCCGTGTCGGTGCAGCCACCGAAGGACTTTGACATGGCCGCACTGGGCCGCTAGCGCGAGGGTTGCAGAGCTGAACCCCTCGGTGTAGTTCGCTTGTAGCCACACGACAGCGTCGAGGTGTCCGTGCTGGGCAGCACGGTCCATTGGGCTGAGGCACCCTTTTCTCAGGAGAGAGAAATCCGCCTGATGGTGCTCTATTAGCCACTGCAGGACGTGTACGTGCCCCGCCATCGCCGCAACATGGATGGCCATTTTACGATCCCCCTCCGGGCTGCGATAGTAGAGATACTTGAGGGCTCGAATGGAAGCCCCTCCTGAGCAGGCGTTCAGAAGTGCATTCTCTTGGGTCGAGAAAGTGTCCAGGAAACCATCGATTAGCTTCTCCACGTGCGTCAGCACGTCGCCCCCAACAGTAAAGGACCCGCGGCACACCACCCTCGCGGCTGTCAGGATTGGGAGGTCGTTGGGAATCGCGAGTGTAGGCCCAATCGACGACGGATCCACTACGACAACGGAACCAACAGCACTTTTCATCGGTTCGGTCGCACGTGAATTCCTTTTTGTCGCTTATGCTCTCCTACTTCCCACTTGTTCGTGCGTAACTTATGACCAGCTCTTACTACCACTACACTTGCTCAGGTTAGACTGCTTGCAAGATTGCAGACTGAAGAGGAAGGTCTGCGCCCGAAACGGAGAATTGGAGAATGAGCTTCTGGCCTCTTTGCGCACTTCCGGCGGCAGAAGAGCCGCGCCACGAAAGGAGATGAGTGTATGCGCACGCAAGATGCACGCAAGCTCATTTAGAAGCTCCAACTTTTCGTCTCTCCCAACGAGGTCATCTCTCTCGAATTCAAGTGTCGACGCACTGCCTTCAATTTGAAGCGCGTCATCACCCGTAGAATGGTGATGGCCGTGCCTTATATTCCGGCTTCAAGGCTGCTGCTCAAGGCAGACCTGGTCGGAGCTCATTCTCTGCAGATACGCAAGATGTCGATGACGATTTTTGATTTATGATTTATTTTGATTTATTGACTGTGATGCAGAGGACGAAAAACCCCCTGTGCAATACAATAAATAATTGGGGTTTTCAACAATACATTTTATTATTGGGCTTTGTCAAAAGTGCAATATGCATTATTTGCACACAGTCTGCATCAATATGTATTGTGAGTTCTACTCAAAATTGCATTGCGCGGTTCCCGCGCAGGCAATCGCGCAAGGCTTGATTACACTATCAAATCCGTTTAAATACGAACCGTACTTAGGGAGAGGCCTCGCGCGATCTTGTAATTCACAATAAGGGAATGATTTACGTGCGTTGCAAAAAGATACTTGCGTTGTTGCTCCACACAAAAATATTTTGTATTGGATCGACTCGTATTGCAGTTCTCAAAACAAAGCCGTGTTGCACACGGGGAAGCTCTGGGAAGGGGGTTAGCTACAAACAGACAAAACGTCCGCACTATACAGTTTTCGGGGCAAAACATACATATGGCCCTTTCGGTGCATAATCCTTGCGAGCGCAGATAGCCGATTTCCGTGCAACAGCGCTGTAGGTTCATGCCTCACTAGTAAGGGTCTTTGGGCTCGCGCGGAGCGCGTGCAGACGATAGAGTTATTATGTTGTATACTTTGGCAGCAAAAATGAATGTTTTGACCTCCTCCTTCTACAAACAGGGAAAGAGGGATCAATGAATTTTCTTGTGATCTTTACTCGTACATGAACAGGAATGATACTGGAGTGATTCCCGCAGCCTTTTGAACCGATTCAGATCCAAAATTAGCCCTAACCCATGCTGAGAAAGCCATTCTATTCGCCAAAAGACAAAAGGCTGTGGTTCAGATCCAAAATCTGTGTTGGTTTTAGATGCGTTACTTGGAAGACAAATGCTGAACTGACATTATTAGTTTACTTAACCTGCTCTACTTGTCCTTCCTACCCTGCTACTATTTCGGCCAGTCACGTATATTGACCAATAGCGTTCCAGCCCAAGACGGTTCAGGCTTAACTGTTCCCCACGGTTCAGATGCGTCCTGCGAACCGTACATGAGCGGGACACAGATGCTCAACATTCCCACTCACCGCTACTGCACGGTAGCTTTGCCCTTGATGCCTGTGGGCTCACGCAGGAACTTCAGCGTCTTGGTCCAGAGTCCCTTGGTCAGCATGTCGGCCAGTTGATACTTGGCGTCGACGTAGTCCACCTTGATCGTTCCGCGTTCCACTTTCTCGCGGATGAAGTGGTGGCGTATATCCACATGCTTCACCCGAGCGTGGTATTTAGCGTTGCATGCCAATGCAATGGCGCCTTGGTTGTCCTCCCATACAAGCATTTCTCCCACTTGCTCGTGACCCATGGTCTTCAGCATAGCGCACACCTGTCCTGGTCGAACCCATGGAAGGTACCGGGGAACCTGTCCATGATGTGCAGGATGTGGAAATGGATGAGGTGGAACCTGATCAGGAGGTCAACCAACCCCAACTGCTCCCGCCAGAACCTGCATCGAGTGGACTGGAGCTGGCCGAGTACCATCCGCCAGCGCAAGCGTCCCCTGAGGACCGTTTGGTGTTTCACCCCGGTCGGAACGCTCGTGACGAGTATGTGAGCCGATGTTTCAACTGGAGAACGGCTTGGACGCTGAACAAGAGTCGGAAGGGAGCGATGGCCCTCCATCTCCGAAGCGTGCCAGGATGGATGAAGACGGCTTACTCGCCGAGGCAGTCTTGGTGTATGCTGCGAGTATCGACGCCGTTCCGGACACGCCAAACACGTATGCGGGAGCTGATGCAAGTGATAAAGCAGCGGAATGGCGTCGGGCTATGAAGGCGGAGTTGCTCTCTCATGCCCGAAACGGTACCTGAACACTTGTTCTGCGTGGAACGGCTACTCGACCGATCGGGTGCCGTTGGGTGTTTGCCAAGAAGCGTGACGAGCACGGCCGAATGGTCCGATTCAAGGCCCGGTTTGTCGCACAAGGATTCAAGCAGAAGTTTGGAATAGACTTCTTTGAAACTTACTCACCGGTGGCAAACATGAACTCGATTCGAGTTGTACTAGCAGTGTGCGCGGCATATGGTTATGTGATGGAACAGTTGGACGCGGATACAGAGTTCCTGAACAGTGGCTTGGTGGAACTTGTATACATGGAGGTTCCGTGTGGTTTGCAGAACGCTAAGGGAATGATGTGCAAGCCGGAGAAGGCTATCTATGACTTGAAGCAGGCAGCAAGTGCTTGGAACAAGACCATTCATCGTGTGCTCTTGAATAACGGTTTCAAGAGCTGTGGTGCGGATCAGTGTGTATACGTAAAGCGCACTGGGAACGGTTTCGTGTACGTGTGCCTGTACGTGGACGACATGACCATTGCTGCGAAGACGACCGATGAGATTCGTGTAGTCAAGGATGCGCTCAAGAACGCTTTCAAGATACAGGAGTTCGGTGCGGTGGCTTTCATCTTGGGGTGGAGATCAATCACAACAAGACCGCCGGAACGCTCATGATCAAGCAAACCCGATACATTGACGACGTGGTGAAACGCTTCAACCAGCTGAACGCTAAGGCTGTTAAGAACCCGTGCGCTTCGAACGTGAAGTTGACGAAGAGGCTGTCAGCAACTACGGAAGAGGAACGGTCTGAGATGAGGTCAAGACCCTACCGTTCCCTGATCGGGTGTCGCATGTACATCACGACTTGCACCCGGCCGGACATCGCGCATGTGGTAACGAAGTTGTCGCATTTTTTCGAGAACCCTGACGTGCGACACTGGAAAGAAGCCATTCGAGTTCTACGGTACCTGAAGTTGACTCGTGAGCATGGCATCGAGTTCCAAGGTGGTTCCGGGAACGCTCCGGCTGAGGCGTTTACAGACGCTGACTGGGGTAGCAACATTGATGACAGACGTTCAGTATCGGGAGTCATGGTGATGATTGGGAACATTCCAGTGGTATTCAAGTCGAAGTACCAGAGAGCGGTTGCACTCAGCTCTGCGGAAGCAGAGTTCATGACCTCACGCTCGCCCAGCTTCACCAACTGTGACACATTGACCTTGAAAGCGTCCAAGTCAAATACACAGTATCCTTTGACGTTCTCAGCGTACCCGAGGAGCATACACCGGAAACTCTTTGTCTCGAGCTTCGCCCTCGTCAAATCGTCAACATAAGCGTACCCCTGCGATCCAAACACTCGCAAGTGGTCCATCCGGGGCTATACCTTGAAACCCAACTCGTACGGTGTCAAGTCCGCGTGCGCCGTGTTGCCGGAACGGTTGATCAGGTAGACCGCTGTACTTACAGCTTCGGCCCACAACTCCATCGATACTCTCTTGTAGTGTAGCATGCTCCGTGCCTTCTCCATAATCGTACGATTCATGCGTTCCGCCACTCCGTTCTGTTGAGGGCTGTACGGCACCGTTCGCTGATACATGATACCGTTTCGACTACCCGTCTTGTTCACGAACTCCGTTCCATTGTCCGAGCGAAGACACTTCAAACGTTCCTGACACTGGTTTTGGTAGAACGCCTGGGACTCCTTCAGCTTACTGGCCACCTCGCTCTTCTTCTTCATGAAGTACGCGACTACATACCTCGAGTAGTTGTCCACCAACGTCAGCACGAAGTATGGTCAGACATAATGCAAACTAATTGCATTATTCATTCTCTGATCTCATCACTCTTCATTCATATCGGTATGGAATATTGACCTACTCTGGCTAAAAGTATGATAACAAGTAGTGAAAGCAGCTAACGTCGAAGCCGGTTGTGGTGATAAACGCTCTGTCATTATTAGCTCCGTAAATCGTCTCTCATGCCGTTCCATATCGTGGATCGAGGTGGAGATCGGTCCTCGTAAGGTAGTGTTGACCGCGCTGACAATCGCGTCTCTCTTTCTGGCCTTCGGCAGTGAGTGCCAGCATCAGAATGAGCACCACATTTTCGTCGTTGGGCATGTAGCTCATCTTGCAATAGATGCGGAACAAGTGCTACAGGTGGGCACACACTTTCCTAAATCTGTACGCAGCGGCTGAATCTATGTTTTGGCATCTGCGGGAATCACTCCAATAGTGCAGCTCAGAGGTCCGCCAATACCATCAAAATGGTATTGCTCTCGTTGTTGAGCAATAAATATTGCAATTTTAGGTTGAGCAATAATAAATATTGCCGCAATTTACAATGTATTGTTTATCTAGCTGCACCGACCAACTCTACCTCTACCTAGTTCCGGCTGCCTCATCTACAGGAATATAAGCTCGGCAATCAATGGGACATGGAATCCCCAACTCGTGTCTTTCAAATTCGAGGATGCCGTGTTTAGGCAATTCTGCCGCTGGTTGCCACGTGGGGCGGGAATAACCGATCCAGGCACCTAAGTAGAAAACATTCATGGCTATGTTTATCTTTCTTGCGCAGATAAACTCCAAAGTGTACACGTCTTGCTTGACCTTCAAAGTCAGATCCGCCATCCTCCGATGAGGTTAAATTCATGTGGCAGGTGTCTTTTGCAATACTTATTGGCAATAACTGAGTCAATTTATATTGTATTGGAATGAACCATCAAAATGAATTAATATTTTATATTGAAAAAAACAATAATTTATTGAAATGCAGTATTTAATTCCGACCTCTGGTGCAGCATTGCTGATCCCCAACATGCATCACCGCAGGAAAGTCGACTTGTGCAGAGCTCGAAACAAGCGCTGCGTAGCGATAAGATCTGTCAGCTTATCTTCTTCTGACGCTTTCATGTTCAATTCAATCCATGATCAGTGACTAGGATGGTGCGCGACCAGCACGAACATGCACTCGCTGCTTGTTACATGTAATCCATTTTTGATCGATGTGTTCTTTCATTCGGTGCAATGGTTTGTTACGTGAATCGATTGCGTTCCGTAAGGTAGCAGTCCAGTGGCCGGCTGCGGGGACCCATCGTGCCCAGTGGCTGAGCTATGTGGTCACCGTGCTGCGCGCGCACATCGCCAACGTCAATCAGCTGACTGCGAGACACCCTCAAAACCCATCGACCTGGTCGACGGGGACGATGCAATTTCAAGGAGGGTGATCAATCAGCATAAAAGCAAGAGGACAAAGAGGACGCGACGGAGCAGATCATCACCTGGAGCTGGCGTCACAAGCTGCTAGGCGCACTACGACGAAAGGTAGTAATTCATGGGAGTTATTCGTACTATGAAATGATATTGAAGCTAACTACGGGCTGCTCTGTTGGCTTTCCACTCTTGGAATTGTTGTGATGGAATTGGTTGATGTACGGAGGCTCGTGGATCATGTTGACAAGGCGCCTCATCTCGTCTGCATCCGCTACGTCTGGTTTAAATCTACAATGTACTCAGACATGAGCGGTTGTGTGAGCGCAATAGTGTTGAGCGTCTTCGTTCTTGAGTGTGCGAGATAGAGTGTCTGTGGAGGCACGCCCCCTTTTCGCTGCAATGGAGTCACAATCACTCCGTCAGGACATGTTTTACCTTGAAGTTTCTCTGTCGTGCAGGCAAATGCAGGAACAAGGGGAAATTGCTTGATCGAAATTGATGCTTGTGCCAAGTGCGGCATGTTTGTAATTTGGATGCGTGCTGGGATGTCAATCACACTGGGCTTGAATCCAGGCACCAGACTCCTATCACAGTCGTGGAGCCGCATGAAAATGAGCTCAGGTGAACTGAACAGTCTGGTCACTATTGTGTCGCCTGACTCGACTTGGATGGTGTTTGTATCGCGGACCGGCGGGTAGTACCCAATTATAGTTTCCAGTGTTCCATTTGCTGCTGCATCGATACTTTTTAGTGGTCCAGGTTTTCTGGTTACCATGACTGTCATACCGACGAATGGATATCTTGCAGGGTCGTAGTCGATCAGCTCGTCGCGGACGTGCTTGACAGAGTCAACAACTGAGACCACACACATTTCAAGGGTGATGTTCGTCTCAGAGCTCGGATTGTCGAAATAAAACCGCGGACTTCATCCACCGAGCGGAACGGAGCCCGACGGTGCTCCTCTTCTTGGTCAGCAATCTCGGCTTCCAGCGCGTGCATCAGACTCATGGCGGGCATCTTGCAAATTGAAATGTGGTGAAGCAGGACCCAAACCAGCCAGCAACCAGCGTGGCCAGTCGCCGCAACCTGCTGATGTGCGAAGGTTAAAGTCGCAATTGGACACAGCGGAGGATGGTCACCATATCCTTCACAGCATACGCCACTGTCTTCGAATTCCCATGGCTTCGCTAGAGGCTCCATCTCCACAGATATTTCGGCAGCACACTGCCTGTGTGATCCGAAGCATGAAAAATATCCATGGCTGGCTGCACGTCACCGATGCGATCCACCTGGAAGATATTCATGGCTGGCCGCTCGCCGCCAGGGCAATCTAAAGCTTAGATGGAAATCCAGGCATGCCGTACGTCACCACTGCGATCTAAACCTTGGAGTATATCCAGGCTTCAACGCTGCGGAGGCCGCACGCCACCAACGGAACACGAAGCTTAGAAGATATCCATTGCTGGCCGCACGACGCCAGTGTGGCCCAAATATTGGAAGATACCCAGGCCGAAACTCAACTGCGAGAACGGCATTGGGTGCGGCAACCGCTTCATCGAGACGTATCCGTTGGTGTTAATCGACTCTGCGTGCGGGAGTGGTGTTGCTTCTACACGACGCATTCCGAAGAACACTTTTGTAGCGGGATATGTCGGCGAGCTCGTCGACGAAGAAGAGAAGGAGCGCAGACACTACCCCGACTACACCATTCAAATCCGTCATCCGACCGTCGATGGTCGCAATATCTTCATTGATGCCACCAAGTGCGGCAACATGAGTCGCTTCGTGAATCTCTCGTGCTGTCCCAATGCAGCATTCTTTGAATACCGCAGCGACACTACTACTCGAATTGGTATCTTCACTTTGCGCGATCTCGAACCTCTGCAGGAGGTGAGTGTCAGCTACCTCCCCGTCGCTGAGAACGGCAAACTATGGTTTCGCTGTCGCTGCGGGTGGCCCACCTGCGTCGGTTGACAGAATCAACAAGTCGGACACCACGTCCGCCAATTGAAGCGCAGTCACGACGTCGCTCTAGTGAGCACGGAAGGAAGGGTGTATCGGAACGAGACCCCAGGTAGCATCAAACGGAAGGCAATCCATGATGTGGCGCATCGCCACTACTTCCGTCAGACAGAGCTCACGAGCTACTTTATCGGCCGGAAAGAGGCTGCAAACGGATTCCCTCAATAAGGAAAGTTGGTTATTGGACCAGTTAATCGACGATAACGAAAGTTAAAACGCTGATAGCACACCCACTGTATCGTGTTAGTGCAGACTGCCCCTGGCATGCCACTGCTCAGAGCATGCACGCGCTGGACTTGGCGAGATCTTTCTTTACTTAGTGGGCGGTCGGCATCTCACTGCTAGAAGTGTTTGTGTGTGTCACACAGTCAATCAACTTAGCTGGGAGATGACGGTGATTGCTACTGCATTTTTTTGAATTTCGGGTGGAAATATTTGGTTCAGCCTGCCAACTACGAGGTTCTGCGCCACGTTTCCACCAATGGAGTGGCCACCTGAAAGCAACAGTTTTCTGCAATCATTCCTAACTTGGAGGACCTTCATTCTTTTCAGATATTTCGGATCTAGTTGAATTAAGCGGGAGCTGAGCTGGTCGAAGCGGCGCCCTCATACAAATGCCAAGAATAGAATGCCTCCCGTTAAGTTGATCGGGCATTTACTTGATCGGGAAAGATTGTACGGAAATAACGTAGGGGACGCCCCTTGGGATGTCCCATGCAAAGAACCGGTGCATACAGATAGCAAGTGATGCTGATGTATTGAATTGTTTAAAACAGCGGCTGAAACCTGAATTTGTAAAACGTGACGCTGAGGACTGTTATGCTCTTAGCTAGACGCTAAGAGAACAAGAAATATAGTCAGACCTCCGGGTCAGATCACTGAAACAACTCTGGATTAAAATCCAGAGAGCACTTTGCAATGCAATATTATACTGAATTTCTGACCTGGTTTTGCGCAAGTGCATCGTAATGGACGTCGGATTATCCCGGTAACCAAAGAGCCGCACATGTCCATACAAAAAACGCGAGTTTTATCCAATCAGGTGTATTATTTTTAATAAAATGTAGCCAATCGCTGACTTTTGATTATGAGTGGTTCGGATAAAACCACGGCAGCAACCACCTAAATTTACATGTAAGTTGGTGCCATTCTTACTGGTTTTCGCGCCATGGAAGCAACAGAGTCGCCAAGGAGGAAGTGAGGAGAGGATATTTTAGCAATCACAACCACAATATACCGGGTCATAATTTTGGACATTGTGCGCGCGAAGTTCTATGGAAACCCAAATGCCAACGTAACCTTCTCTGGGATATCGCAGGAGAAAGTTTGGAGATGTGTGAAATGAGCAAGAGCCGAAGAATTCGGCGGTTCGGTATATGGTCAGATTGAGGTTCGCCGTGGCCGCGTGTGCTGGTCGACGGTGGAAACCTATCTGAAACAATTGGCTTCTTTTCACTACTCATACTACGATCTCCAAACCAAAGAGCGGCAACGGCTTTGAGGATGGGCTCATCCAGTTCTTCTGAACATCTTGAAACACAAGAAGACAGATGTGTTTGTTGACGGAACGTTCAGGTATGTGCCTCCAAAATTCAAGTAGTTGCGTCACTTTGACAGACAAACGCGTTCATATTATCAGGCCGCGTCCGTTTTGTGCAGCTCCAAGAAATAGGAGACATGCTGTCACGCGGTGAGACTTGTATTGGATGGACCCGACGACGCAATGGATCCTGAGTTGTGTATTGCGACTTTGAAGCAGGATTGATTCGAGCTATTACGACCATTTTCCCTGGGCTTCCGCTATGGGCTGTTTCTTTCACTTTAAGCAAGATTGCCGGCATAAGATGAAATAATACGTAATTCTGGATCTTGAGTGCTCGATTACGATGTGACACGGTGTGTTAGACATGCTCACTGTAGCCAAACAAGACAAAGAAAAAAAAAACAAGAAATGAGTTGCGTCAAGATGAAAATTGCAACCAAGTGTGACCTAGCAGGCCTGATTGTTTTTTTTTCAGAAGCTAAGTAGAAAAGGTTCTGAAAGTACTTTGTCCGCACCTGGATTGTTAGGTTACCGTGGAACCGTATTCGAAGGCGAATAGTTAGCAGGACCAGCAATCCTTTGGAGAGCTTTAAACGAGAGATGAATGCAGACTTCAAGCTCCTCATCCGAATTTGTCCGATTTGTGGTAGGTATTTAAAACCTTGCTCGCCGCTATGCCAACTTGAAATTTGGCATCGAATTGAGGAGAGCCAAGACTACGAAACGACGTTCAATTAAGCTGCCAAAAACCGGCTAAGCTTCCGAAACTGACTTCAGATCAGAGCGTTCTCCTCGCGGCGAGGGGGAAATGATGTCAAGCGAAGAAATGTAGAAAACGTACTTGACTCTGAAATTGCTACTACAACCAACCCAATAAACTGTAACGGATAAAATGCCTCTACGCTAACCAAGCAATCTTGGTTTCTCCACTTACTTCGCACAACTCACCATAATTTTGAGAAATTCTGGAAGGTAGTATGGTGCTTTGCAGATATTTTACCTCTAGACTTGACACTTCTAGGAGTGGCTATTATGTAGTCTAAAACGACATCTAATTGTTGACCCACAAAACGGCATATTCTTTTATGCAAGTGACCAGTCGGAATGCCGACCAGTCGAACCATGTGTTCACTTCTCGCCTATCAAGGCTGACGGACGCATTAACTGGAGCTTGCGTGTATGTGCTACTGCCGTCTTCGCGACCTACGAGAGTTCCCTGATTCTGGAAGCTGCGATAAGTTACCAGAGCGGCATGCAGCCATATTTTTGTAAGATGGTCAAATATAAAACAATACTTGTTTTTTTACAACTACAAAAAGCAGCCAAGCTCACCTCTAAAGGAATATTCTCTCTCGTTAGGACCTTTCTCGTCAAACCAAGGTCAAAATGGAGAGCGTGGCAGATAGTCGAAAGCTATATATTTTGACGGTAGGGTAGTTGCCACGGTGATGATCTTGCAGCTCTTCCGAGTAGAACGTACGGTGCTCGTCCACGTAACTTCGAACAGAAGAGAGCACTTCGTCTGACCAGCGGGTCGTCTTCTTAGCGGTTTTTCCCTCCTCCACAACATCTTTCTCTAAAAACAATCGGTACCTACCAAAAATTGTTCGTGGTTTTGGACCAAATATATCGCTGATGAAGCTTACCTCGACGCTATACACATGCATCAGTGAAATGGCACGTCAACGGTAATCGGCGGAGTAAGTCATTCTCTCTTCGTTCCCAGAAGAGTTTTAAAATGAAAAATTCCGAAATGCGCTCGCTCTACTGCATTTCCATATTCACTGGTCCTAATTCAAAGCGCCTTGTCATCGTTAATTGTTATGTTTACATTTTTGATTTTGAAGTTGAGTTACATTAATGTCATTTAGCCTGTGCTAACGTCACCTAATGCCCATTACCGTCCGATGCCAGTAAGACTATCTGCGAGTTTGCAAACAACATCGTACAGCGCACATCGTATTGCCCGCTCCGCCGAAGAGTTACACTGTGTCCTCTCCAGCATCCGACATGGCCGCCTTCTCTTGCGCAGTGATCCACAGCTCCACGTCCTGTTGTACGTGGTCTGTCATGCTTATAGACAAAAGCGTTTTAGCGAAACTGGCAAATCGTAGTGAAGACTTGAACCTTGTGCATAACTGAGTTTAAATATCCTGTTTTGCAAAAAAATCTGCAAAACACAGTACCTGCAAGCGTAGATTGCGGTATCAGCAACACGTTTTGTATGGCCCTGGAAAGGGTTAGGGGTTCCAGGCAGGCAAGATAGGGGGGGATCCAAGTGAATCTCGATCGCATTTTTGATGTGTGTGTGTTTAGACTATCCCAGGAGGTAGTCAAACTTGGGTCCAACTGCAGTTTAAGCTGAGCCTCCGTTTACGATGATACCAGCCACGTTTTCAATTGTTTCAAGCGTAGTTCAGGACACCGATTTCCGCGAGGCACTTCAAGATTTTCAGGAGCGCATGACATCCACCCCGACCAGGTGCTTACGACGGGGGTGGCAAATCGATGTTTTTTTATCGAGGTCTTTTATTTTCTCGGTATCAACACCTGGAGACATCAGTGTTAGTGATCGATGCAACAAAGCGATGCAACTTCGACCACGTACTGCTCGGTTTGTTAGGCAGCAGGACCGGACGACACAGCCAACAGGACGAAGAACAAGTCGTCAACCTCAACAATCTCCGCGTCTTATAGACGGTGAGTGGGATATCTTTTGTTAACGCACCGAAAAGCATTACATCACATATGCTCACTCTTATGTACCGGTTGCGTTCGTTTAAAACACGGAATTGCTTCAAACGCGATCGAGGGACACCAAAACACGTCAGTTTTTGAATATGCTACCGTCGACCCAGGGTCGAGTCAAAGTCACCACAATGTCGCATTTCTTTTGAATCCAAGGAATTTGGTCACCCCAACGGAGTCACGGGCATTGTTCAATCCGCTAACCATCCCAAGTGATAATTTTGATGGAGATTGCGATTTCGGGTTTCATGAATTTGGTCGGCAAACGCAGATAGATAACGGTACAGGACCATGACCGATCGACACCGCGCGATCGCCGACAATGGAAAGGATTCCTCAGGTGCGCGTCGGACCGGTCGGATGAACAAATGGATTGAAGGCTACAAGTATACAAGGATCACCAAAAGTATGCCAAAGGTGTACTATCAGTGCAGTCACTATCGAAATGTGAGTTTGGCTTCGCTCTAGCAACCTATAAATTTTTTGTTCCTCACCCTTGTTGCCGGTCCGCACTCCCAGAAGATGTCAATATGATTGGTCCAAGTGTTAAGACGGACGTGTCTGCAACCGTTCGCTGGATGGAAGAAGTCGGGGTTGAAGAGGTGGCCCTCGAGCTTTCGCATGTTCGCGGCACTGTCCATGGCTGGTGAATGCTAGCAGAAAGGCTGCTGAGCTTCACTGGCCATGCCATCTCCTGGTCGCTGAAGGGACAGGGCCGCAGGAAGATTTTCCAGACATTGCTGCTGTTGTTACGTTCATGAAGGACGCGCGACGAGAAGAGAAACAAAGGTCTGGTTTTAGTTGCATTAGCTGAACTAACATTTCAACTGTAGAAATGCAACTTGTAAGCGCTCACAGCACGTGGGATCATGGAGTTCATGTGGAAGATTGAACCCGAGTGGGTCGAAGCGTACTTGGAGGGTAAGAAGAGCAACTTGCAAATCGGTTATTTGTCTGTATTGTAGATACATCTGAGCATGGCACACATGTTTGCGTTGCGAGCAGCACACTGATCCTTCACCTCTTGGAGACATGGGCGCGCATGCAATCCCAGATCAGGTACTTCCCTCACGTCGACCAGCGGAAAGGTAAGATCGGTCCAGCGCTTCAACAGCTGGCTGTCGATCTATGCAAGTGATTACTGAGCATGCACACTTCCTATTTTGGTAAAAAGAGGGTGAAGCTTTGACATTCCGTATTAGAAGATATGGTAGGTTGTGAAAAGTCGGGTTGCAATACGAGATAGCAGCGGATACTCGGTCACACCATTGTCCAGTCAGTTCGTGAGGCCATCAACCTTGCTGTAGAGCTCTACCGCTGCCTGAGAACAGTTTGACAATTGGGAATTGAAGAGAATATGTGAAAGCCAGAGCAGAAGTGAGATGGCTGATGGCGGTGTACGTGCTTATGTCAGCCTGTCATTGCGTGAGCGGAGAAATGCACCTATGAGAATCGCCTAACTCCACAGATATCTTGACCAGATTGCTATACACTAACAAACCGTTTACAAACAATAGTGTTAGCATGTATGTGCGAACACTACCCGTGGACCAGTGAGGGGAGGCGTTGCAGCCATCAGGGCTTGTATTTTCAGTGTTCTGACAGGTGAAAATCACTGTCCATGCGACAAATCCAAACCCGTGTCGCCGTCTGCTTTTTTAGTGGGTTGACCACTATCTCGTCGCACAGAGGCTACTCCGTCGCTCACGGAAAGGATCGCTGTCCGTCTCCCTGTAGCCTGTGGCTTCTCGGGTCTGCAGCGAGCAACTTTTCACGATCGCGCGACCTCTGTCGTACGTTACTGCAGTTCGATTCCCACCGCTTTGCGCTAAAGTACTCGATAACGCGCGTACTAACTTGGCCGCCCTCTCTCGGTCCATTGAACGGTCTCTATAATGCGATTTCAAAACATATTTTCAAACCCACGTTATTTTTCGACCGGGGGAAGCGTTAGTACAGTATTGGTTAGCGTCAAGTATCTCGAGATGAACGAGACCACGATCCCCTTAGGGGCCAGCCGTACTTGCTAAACTGCACTACTTGTTCATTGATCTTGGCGTGACATATCTGTCTTTGGCTCGCCCTTTTCGAGTGGGAAATTGCCTTGGGGTGTTGTTTTGCGTGGCAAATATGTCTTGACGTGCTGTCTTGGTGTGGCAAATACGTCGTGGTGTGCTGAATTCAGTTGGGCATTCACGCTCGGCCCGCCGCCAGAACAAAACCTAAGCTGTGATAGAATCCCGGTTTTTCATCCGCATAGTAACACGGTTCAAGCTTCTATGTAGTTATGATTCATCAAATCAATAATATAGAAATGAATCGAGTCCCTTAGATTTACCTATTGTGGTACTTCTGTTGGTGTTAGAATACCGAACGCCGCTATGTGTCAAATCTCCCCGAAAAAGGATACAGTTACCTAGGTAAATAGTCACGAGCTTGTCCATTTGGGTATTCAACTCATCAATACAACCTTCGCAAACGCGTATCGAAGTCCAGCCTCGAGGGCCACGACAACTGAAGCAGGAAAACAGGCGGTATCTCTGGGTTAGGCACACACAACATCCTCGGGTGTGTGGTCTTGATGGGGGGGGGGCTGATCCCCCGCCACAGGAAATGAATGCATTAGGAAGATACAGTCGGCTTCCACAGAGTGTTCAAACAGATAACAACTTCGGTGATTACGTGCTAAATAGTCAATAGAGCGCTTGAACGGCGACCAACGCGAGACGGCTCGCGCTATGCGTCTTTAGAGCCACCCACAGTGAGGAAAACGGGTTCGTAGTCTCACTGCTTGGCTTGAGCGAGCGCAGGCTCAACCACGCCCGCTGCGAGGTTGAGATCTACCACCAGGTAACCCCACGCTGGGAGTACTTGAATGCTGTCATTGCGGCCGAAAGTAGAATGGTAGTGAGGTGGTGTGTCCAAACTGCGAAGCGATCGATGACCATTGACCTCTTCAATGGAGAGCAATGCTCATGAAGCTGGTGGAGTGCAATGCTCAAGAGACTTTGTTGAATCAGATGGTTTGTCGTACCCTATGCAATACAAAAAACAAGCGTTAACGCTTGCGACCAGCGTTGACCATACCAGGATTTGGCCAAAATTGGAGGCTACCGAATTTCCAAAAGGTGTTCAATTTGAAAAGTGCAAAATGGTACTTATTACAGTACATTCCTCATAGTTTAGTGCAGTTATCTTGTGCAAACAGGTGTTCTCCATTTATGGACATTCTTAAACAACCAATCACAAGTGTATATTATGATAATTTTGGTATGTGATTGGATAGAAGCATGACAAACAACGCATGCCCGTTTGCACATAGCAGTGCTCTTGTCGTTGGCACCGCAAAGACGCCAGCCAGGGCTGCCTTCGTCTACAACAATCGTCTGGCGTGTTGGCTGGACAAGTGCGATAAACACGGGTCGCCAGGTGGGCCCCAAGCAGCAACGCATTTTCTTGCAAAATGGACTTGAACTCCAAGTTGGAGCGGCGGTGACACCTCCAAGTCACGGTGAGGTTCCATATCGAGTGTGGGTAAATTCATCCGATTGTGGCTAGTTGGAGAGCTGTTTATGCTAAGCCCATTTGAGCTCGCTAAGTTTAGGATCATCGCTGATAGGCAATACCGAGTTTTTTTTTAAGATTAAGATAGTGTTAAATTCCTGAAGATGCTGAAGCTTCCCTCAATCTATCATTACCCCTCCCCGAGTTAGGCTAGCTTTGTCGTCATCGCTCGATTTTGGACTGACTAGCGTGAGCTACGATCAAACTGCGCGACTGTTTCACGAGTCAGCAAAATGAATGTTCATCGAGCGGTGTGGTTGCTTGCAGAGATCAAAGGAAGCAAATACGCCAAACGATACGCTAAGAAGCGCAAAAATATGTGAGACTGTGGTCGATCTATAAGAGATAGTAAATTGTTGCGTGGACACGGGGGTGTACGAGTCCGACAAGCATGGCTCGTGATCGACTCATCTGTTCATGATCATCGCATGGCTTTTGCTCCAGACGAAGTGTTTCCCTTTGATTCAAATGGAATTCTTGATGAGCGCCCGAAAGCGACGAAGGCGAAAACTATCCAAAGGGTAGATAAGTCGAGGATAAAAGCAGGGTTTTCCTCAAGAGATACGCAAAATGACAAGATGGTATCACTGTGGACATAGCGCGCGATGACCAGTCTGAAGTTGTCAAAACTACGATAGCCACGACTGAGCTGAAAGAAACAACGAGTTCTCCACATGACGATGTGCAACTCCCGACACTGTACTCGGTGTTAAAGTCAGCGCGCTCTAGGACACGACGTTGCATGCCGTGAAGAATTACTCCGATTGCACACGGTGTACAAAAATGGTAACGTGACAGCTGTCATTCAATCCGTTGCTGCAAGTGTTCAGAATGCGATTTTGCTGGACCGCTCACGAGATCAACGCAACTCGGCGACAGAAATATTTACCGCAGTTTGCTGAAGGGTCTCCGACGTGCTAGCAGAACAATATGTTCCCGCCAGAACCTGACTTTAGTGATGATGCTCCGTCTGAAAATTTTACAGCTGGAAGAATTACGCAAGCTAGAAAATTCTGTTTGAGTCCTTTGAAATATTGAAGGAGGTTCTTAGTAACAACGATATTGAAGCCCCCCC
>JAHWLE010000649.1:0-17911 GCA_024679135.1 Phytophthora foliorum | reverse complement strand
TGGGCATGGTGTTAAACGAGTTCCTGAATACCTGGCCATACATGGGAATACCTGGACTCGATTTTGACATCACAATGTCTGACCTCTTCTGCATCAGAGGTTCAACGTGGTTAAACGACCATGCGATGCGCGCCTTCTCGACGTTTCTGAAGACCTACAAGAACAACACGACGGTGATGATTCCACCGCTGATGAAGCCGGCTAAGAAGAAACGCAGCTGCCGAAGAAACAACGACAGGAGATTTGTGCTGGTATTGCGACTCGGCAGTACGTTTTGATGCCTATTCACGTGAGTAAAGTTCACTGGGGCTGCTTGGTGATCGACGGAAACTCCAAAACGATTCAGCTGTACGACAGTATGGGACCGAAGAAAAAGATGAAGCGCTTGAAGGCCATCACGTTGGAGATTGTTTCCGCAATGCCAGACAAGTACACATAGATAATCGTTGAGGGCCCCCTGCAGAACGATGGCGACAGCTGCGGTGTACTTGCCTGCCTCTACCTCTGGAAGTCCGTGTCCAGCGAGGCGCAAACGGACGTGTCGCCTTCTGGTATCACCAAGCTACGTTGGAAGATGCTGCGCGCAATCTTGAAGGTGAAACGCCGCTCGTAGTCGAAGGTTAAGTAAGACGTGGTAGATGCGTTTCGGAGCGTAGTGGTCAATACATGACAGTTATATGGATGAAACCTGCATCCGTACTCGGTCATACCTGGACGAGATCATTGGTCAAGATGCAATTTTGCGTACCGACGAAGCAATCTCTACCTTACTTCGACTTTTGCTCATGTAGCGCACACATGACTATTACAGGTATCAAGTGTCATCGATATCTGTGTAATAATTGGATAGTATTTTACTGGGATAGAAAGCAACGTAGTGCTGATAGCACAGCCCAAACAGGATTAATCGTCTCGATAGACGGCTGTCCGCATCCTATCCGGTATATCGGTATTACCAGATAGCGGATTGATAATCGATGGACTGATGTTGACCCATGTAGATGGATGGATAGATGCAGACAGGCATCGCTGCGGGCAAAGCTGGTTATTTACGATGTCTACAGAGCCACCAAAGTGGTAAAGACCTGTGCAGCAAGATCATCACCGCTCTTTTTGAAATGCTACAGTTCTAGGCTTTGTGCACTCATTCCTAACAGAACTCCCGGAACTGGTGCAACGTTGGAGTTATCAGTGCAGATTCATCCAAACTTACGTTCATCTGCTGAAACTCATAGTACTAGCAGATGCTGCGGCTGCGAAGCAGGCGCAGGAGATGCGCCGAGAACGTGGCCATATAGGTCCGGTGTACTCTATATACATGTTTATGACATTTACCGCACTAACTGTAAGTGGTCCTTGTTACTCTGTGATTCCTGTAAGTATGTATGCTAACCAAGCCATATCTAGCAGTGCTCACAATTGGATAATCGGTTAGTCATAAGGGAATGTTCATTATTTATCACAAGAATTGTTTTTGCTATCCCAGCCTTCGCGTAGCCCTAGTATTTCATTGATTTGGTTCTTTTTATACTCAAAAATGAAACCTGAAAGAAAACTGGCATCAAACCTCTGAGTCAACCTAGCCCTATTCACAAATCTGAAAAACCTGGACGGGAACCTCAGCCTTTGTTAATTCTACTCCTGTTGGTGTTGTTTGTAAAGGTACAGGAGCCGCCTCAGCGCGACATCCAGAATGCTCACTATAATGGGTGGCTACACGCGGTGTATGTTACTGGAACGCTGTGTTTCGGGGCAGACGGCTTAATCGTATGGAGTAAGCATAACTGTCCTGGCAGTTGGAACGACTCAGATACTAGCCTTGAGTTCCGCGAGAAGCTTACGGACCCACATTTTAACACCGACCCGCGCTACGGGGTTGTTGCCGATAGTACTTTCCCATATGGGGCTGATATGGTCAGGCGGATACTGACCTCGCTGAAGGAAGGCGATCGCGGGCGGCTCGTACCGTCAGTGCGCGAGGTCGCACAGCTAAAGTTTGGGGCGATAACATTAATTTTGTCAGGCAGCGGAGTGGAGCATGGGCTCCGTTGAGAAGGTTACAGACGGCTGCTACACCCGCTGCCGTACGACAAAAACAAGAGGAAATATTAATTAGATAACCTCTTCCGGTTGGCTAATTATCGAGTGAGAACGGTAGAGGCAAGTCAAATTCGCACTACGTGGTATTACGGACGTGAATATGATTTATAAGAAGTCGATATGAATGGTCTGTTCACCGCCTCACTCAGGTACCTCTTCATTTCTTCTGGAGGTTACACAGCAGCAGCATCATCTGCTCGTGCCGCTGGCGGGCCTCGCTGCGTTCCAACGACAATCTTTCCTCGAAGCGCCTTTTACTTTCCTCACGTTCAACCCCTCGACGTGCCTCCTTCGCTTCCTCTTGACTACGCAATTCGTCTCTCGGCTCACGAGCCGCAAATATATCCTATTGTCGGGGTTTCTCGGCGGCTTCTGCTTCCTCTCGGAGAATCTGTTCGCGTTCGGCTCGCTCACTTCTGTCGGATGCGAGGCGTTCTTCTCGCTCCGCCCTTTGACGGCTCATTTCAGCCTCAACACGACACTCACTCTCCTTCTGTAGTACCAGCATCAGCCGCATGATATCACCACCAGCCGAAGATTGCTTCTTCTCGGCCTCTTCAATCTCTCTCTAAATCTCATCTAGACGTTGTTTGGCCCGTACGCGTTTAGACTTTGCATAAGAGGGTGTGCCGGTGGTCCCATCGGACCGTAAATTATCTGACGGCGAGCGCTTTCTGCTCCCGTTCACGAGGTTGTGCGTCATAGTGGCCACATTGTCCCTGAATACTCTCAAATCATGGCCCCCGAGCCTGTTGCTGGTTATGTTCAAGTTCTCGTTCGCGACTGCCTCTCGGGCGCCGTCAGTAGATCTGCGAGGATCACGTTGCAGCGTGGGACCGTCGGGCGTAGCCATAGTCGGAATTGGCTCCCTCCTTGTACTTCGAGGTCTACCAGAAGTACGCAGACCTTGATGGCGTACCGGGCCCGGATTGCAGGAGCGTGGGATCTGGGGCTAGCGCTGTAGTCTTGGTGTATGCGCGGATGCTCTACCATTGCTGTGTGGTTCCTCGGTGACCTGGCCACCCGATGAACTGGCCACCGGAATGTCCGTTGGCACTGTATTGGCGTTGCCTGTGGGAATTTCGCTGCTGACTTGCGAAGGTGTGCCTTGAGATGCGGTCGCTGTGTTTGGTGACATCTCCATCGCCGTTGGATCCCTCCGCCTCAGACAGCTCGTATACTTCTGTCAGAGCGGCGTCCACTGGGCCTATACTGATGGTAATAGTGCCTGTCACCTGTGAACTGCTACTCGATTCGACTGTGAGTCGTTCTGCCAGACCAGCACCGTGTTCTTCTTGAGCACCATCGGTTCCTACTACGTCGTCGGACATCCCCTCATCGCTATCGACCTCGTCCCCTTGAGATTGTCGGGGCGCGTCGAAGACGCCTCGCTCGGCAGTTACTTCGTCTGGGTCGTCTCCGTCCCTGTAATGGGCCTACCTTGGCCCACTGCCGGCTTACACGTGTGCGCACGTGTATGATGAAGCGTAGGTCAAATACACTTAGATTCAGTATACTTGCGACCCGCAAGTATAGTTAAACCTGTAGAGTATAAGCTAAAAGGTAGCTTTGAGGTAAAATTGAGAACTGCTATTGAAATTATGAACGGACCTTTTTCCTAAACTGATATCTATTTCTAAAGGGTCTGCCAACGGATGGTTGACAGCCCTGCTTGATTCTTATTGGTAGAAAGATGCTGCTTTCTACCAATGAATGTTTCCAAATGCATGGTGTTCCAAACACCAAGGTCCGCGAGTGACAGGACCGTCACTCACAACACTAACAGATATCCTGTCTGTTAGAGTTCCGCTGTGGCTGTGCCACAGCACGTGTAAGGTTACACGTAACCCCGTTACAGTCCCTGTTTGCGTCTGTGCTTCCGGTCGGTGCCAGCGATGACGCCACTTGAACGCGTCTCAGTGTACCCCCGCGATTCATAGACTCGGTGACGTCATCCTCTAGCACGGCGTCGTCCTCACCTTCGTCGAGACCGTCATGAGACGTATGTACACCTCCCTCGGCTTCAATCATCGCCTGGAGTTTCTTCGCCCAGACAACCGGCCGCAGACGCAGAGACACCTCTCCATTCCCTGTTGGCTTAGGTTTGCTGTATATCCTGTTGAATTTGCGACGAAGCGACTGAAAGTCGCGCTCCGTAGCGTTCCCCGTTCGGGTGGCGTTGTATTTGGCCGCAACTTGTTCCTACATATTGCGGCCGAGCGGGACGACTTCTTCAACGAACTGGCAGAGGAGCATCTGCTCTTGGACACTGTAGTTTACGTAGCCTCGGCGTCTCCCTCGCTGACACGATGCACATGTCATCCAGTCGTTCAAAACTACATGAGTTGGCAAAGATAGTGAGTACATACCCCAGCCATGATCCAGATATCCTTTCAACGCTTCGGGCGCGAAGATATCGGGAAATGCAGCTCGTGTCTGATTCGAAAAACCTCCGAGGTATTTAACCTCGGGTTGAAGGTGCAGATCACTTGGTTTTTGAATGATAAACAGAAAAACCTCGAATTCCCATCTAAATACGATTACATTGAAGCTTTGTGCGCCCATGGTGATCCCCAGGCCGTTAGCATGTAGCGACCGAAGAGCCACCAGTACGTGTTTGTCTTGCCTCTGGGCAGGCACGAGGGTGCCAATGTGCACGAGCGTGATGTAGTAGAACACGAGCCAGTTGGCAATTGCGGTACTGTTGGGCCCAGTTCACAATTGTCGACGGAGGAGGTGGCGGGTGCTTGTGTCACGGTGCTGGCAACCGGACCAACGACAACGACAGATGAACCACAACGTATCTCCGTACGAGACCGTCACTTGTTCGCCAGCCTCCACATCTCCTACTGTGACTCTTATGACAGTCCGATGGCCCCCCGTTTGCACCTCATGAAATCGTGACGTGGGATTGCAGGCGTGGTTCATCATTCTCAACTTGCCCCCTGTTTCCAAAGCGTCGATCCCGACGTGCTTGTTACCAGTCGTGCGCGTCTTCAAATGCATACGGAAACACTCGTTCACGAGCCCGTTGCGGCACGGGGGCCCAAACAAATCGGTCCGACCGAGGTATTGCCCTATAACCTCCCCAGCTGGAATTAGAGCCATCGCGACTATTGTACTGGCCAAAATAGTTGATACCAGGAATTGTAACACGAGCACACTTGCTATCACTGCTCAGCTAATAGGCGGATGGAGCTGTAACGACCCGCAAAATGATGGGGGGGGGGGTCTTCTCTAGCGACTCCGGTTAGCTTTATACGCTGTCATCCGCGAGAAGAATGGTGAGAGGCAAACGACTAAGTGATACTCAGTGGGATATGGTCGTGAGTGCATACAAATTCTTCCAAAATCAGCGACAAGGAGATCCCGAGGCGGCAGGGCGAACGTGCAGAATGGTTCACCAGTGTATTGGGACGCCAGAGGCCACAATAGGTCGCGCCTGGGAGGCGTACCAGGACCGTGAAGGCTCTCGACATGCGGAGGTTCGTGTGCTTTGGTTACCTTAACGATATATATCAATTAACTGTAATAACTAATAATGCAGGCACCGGTCGAGAGAATTGATAAGCGATAACCTCGAGGAAAACCCTTAATATATAATAGTGATATGACGCCTGGATTTGTCATGTTACAATTAACAAATTGCTCCCTTCAGCAACAGTACCCTAAATACCATATGGTTTGACTTGTGATATGACGGTTCAGCGAATAGAATGCCTTTATTTTGATCATTCATCGTCTAACTCTTAATAAGCCCTTTCCCCAAACTTTTTAGTGGCCGAGAGCGTTTTTTTTCAGAGGCTATATCTCAACAACAACGCAGAATTCGTCAAATCTGACCTCAAAATCGGAATTTACGGGCTCAAATTTCCCTTATATCTAACAATCGTACATGGAAAGTCACCATCTTCCATGTGTAAAACCACGTTGAATTTTGGTATCAACTATTTTGGCCAGTACAATAACCCTCGCATTCCACTACGAGTGCTTCGTTCGATTAGTAGTGAAGGGTGCTCACGCAACGCATTTTCAGCAGACCCCGCCGAAAGAGCGGTTGCGGTCGTTGCAGAAGCGGCTCTCTCTTGCATTCAAGCATCGTACAGCATTGCATCTCGACTCGCACCTACAACCAGCCCCACCGCGGATCCCGACGCTGACATGTGGAAACTTCCAATGAATTGGATTCACTTGCTCGACCAAAAGCTTCGTTGTTGCGGCCACTGCGCAGGAATCTAGCTTTCTTCGCGAGGGATAGACAGCGGTTGTTCCGCAGGAAACAGACGACCTGTAGGCGGTTTTAGATAATCGATTAGCTTTAATGCCTCGGAGTCATACCCGTCAGACTCGTAGACCTCTGCGAACCATGCTGGTATCTCACCCTACGGGGTACGGGGAGTAGCGATTCGCATCGCCTTGACGGGGCTTGGACGTGGAGTCGGAGATCTCGCCAACACAGTGCACATCTTGGAACTGGGTGACCACAGCGCTATCGTTGCAGACTGCACGTTGGTGTCCACGGGGCCACCGTTGGCGTCTGCGACTCTGGCGTCCACGAACCCAATACTGTACTCCGCGAAACAGGTGTGCGATAAACTGGAAAAGTAGTAGACGCGTGGGCACTAGGGCACGACCTCTCAGGAGCCCATATTGCCATAATGGATGCGTCTGAATCATCTTGAGACTGCGAGAGTCGAAGATTGTCTCCAGATTGACTTGACGTGCGAGTATTTTGAGATTTCCATGAACACGGACTTGCGGAAGGCGGCAAAGCAAGCTCGAAACGCGACAGCGCCGAACTGCCATTGTTGCGGCTTCCACAGTGCGAAGATGCGTGACCACAACCCCAGACCGGAAGTGATAACACCGACGGTCCTCTGCCTTGACCAGCTTCTTCTACTTCGGCACCGGTTCCATCGAAGTGTACGCGTCTGAGGCGTACAGGCGCGTCCGCGCCGATTTCACAGCTACCATAGCACCTATGCCACGAAAGAAGGGATACGTGCAATATATAGATAGAATAAAAGCGATCGCTTCGAAACAAAACGCACGTGGACCCTGGCTCGCTTAAACGAACCGATGATAAGTTGCTCGCGAGGTCTTCAAGCGAGCTCTGGATTCTTCTGTCCAAAGATACACCTGAACATCGTTCACGACAGACACATCAGTCAGCTGCGATACCAAGACGAACGCCGCTGGAAACGCAGCAAAAAAATACCGGGGTGGGCCTCCAGCGACGCGAGGTTCGGGTGGCGCTGCGCGACGGCTCCGTGGCTTCGGCTTTTTCAAATTCGGAAGCACGCCCACAGGTTAGGCTGAAAGGGGATAGTTGAACGCACGGAGGTGGTGTGAGATTGCCTTGTCGCGATGGTTGCGGCGGCGACGGGAGCTTGTCAGGCAGCCAGCGAATCTTGAAATGAGGGGCTCCGAAGTGAGGCTGCTTTCGTTCAAACTTCAGACGAAATGAATTCTAACTTGAGGGTAGTGTTTGTTCGCATAATGGAACTAAGACATGGTTTGTTGCGGTTGCAACATGAGGGGCGTATAGAAATGACAAAACGCGACCAAACTAATTGTTTGGTGAGACCACGTTTTGGTCTAACCAAAGAATTCGAGTTTAATCAGCACGTTTAATGCACCCTTTAATGCGTCCTAACCCCAGTTATCAAACCTTTTAATGTGGGTTTTGGAAAGCACCCATTGGTCAATCAAAATCGAACCTAAGCGAAATTTCTCAATACGAGCTCTTTCCCAAACGTATCCATGTTTATCAGGTGTATCGACACGATAGCGTAGCCCGTATCAAGGGTGCAGACGACAGTGCTCCTCTCGGACAAGGCGAATTTCTCTCCAGCCACAGGAGGCTACTGGGCTCCCTGCCATTGGCCTGGTTTCGATGTTATCCACACCGATGCTGCAAACCTTCGTGGCCTCCTTGAGAATGATCTTGGGCCTCTACAACCCCTTGCACCAAATTTCGAGAGGAAGCAACAGATGCACAACAAAGTTTGGTCGTACGTTCCCCGGAAGGACACGTCGGACCAAAACTACGACGCGCACACTGATGAAGAAGAGAGACTTGCAAACGAAGCCAAGCAGGCCCGCCGTAAGACGAGTGCCCAGAAGAAAACAGCCTCCACTGCTTCTGCTGGAGCCAAAGATACCCCCACGGGGCCCGCAGAAGAACAAGCGACTGAAAACGAAGACAGCTTGAACGTAGCGGGGAACAGATCAGCTCAACCGAAGAGAGGAAACCAACCTCGGAAGCGTGCAAAAAAAGATAAATAATGCAACTGAATGAGGGCAGTTAATCCAAATGATCCTTTCGTCAAATACCCAAATGATCAAAAATAGGTCCTTCGTACCCCCAAATATAAATAATTACCCCTCACAATTTCAAGTTCACTCATAAACACCCCGATTTGGAACAGAAGGGATCTAAATTAGAACCTGGGAATTGTTGCAATCGATTTAGCAGGAAAAAACTACGTTAAGGGAACCCATAAAAAAAATCTAAAAAGTTGCATCTACTGGGAAACAACGTTTTTTAGAGGACCGAGGCTCGGCGAGTATTTCACTTTTCTATAGTCTGAAGGCACCAGCGGAAAGAGGAGACGCTCCACTTTCGAATAGTGTGCTTAAATTGCGATTCGTACTTAGGTTCGTAAACACCTTTTCGGTGAGAGCGTCAAATGTGTACGCTCTGCCCCTGGGTGGCCTCCGTAGTTGGAGTCGTGGCACGATCCTTTGGCGTAGCTTGACATCGTTCGGCACAACAATGCGTGGAGTTTCATTGGCAGGAGATTGATGCCAGAGCAGTCCATTCACGCCAGAGTAGCAGCGATACTGTTTCTGCTGTTGGCTTCTCCCGCGTGACGGCTTCTGCGGCATACGACGCTTGATTGCTGTGAGGACGGTTTGTGTTTTTTGGTCCTTAGCGTACGTCTTTTTGATCGTCGTGGTCAGCTCGTTATCCATCGTGACTTCGCTGATCTGTATACGGAACGATGTTTCATCAAAGCCGGAAACTCTCGAATCATGAAGTACTTTGAGTCGGACTGCAAGTCGAGTCTTCTGCTTAGCGCGTTTGCTATGCCGTTTTTCGCCCCAAGCAGATACGAACACGTGGGATGGTAATGACGTACCATCGTGCGAGGCGACGATTCGCCATCTTCTGAGTGAACAAGCCCTCGAGATTCTTGTGATCCGTTTCGACAACTGGTGGCTTGTATAAGCAGATACGGAAACGGCAAGTGCGTGGACAATTGTCAAGAGTTCCTGCTGCTGCGTCGGATAGTTCAGCTCCGCTGACTTCACCTTCCTGCTGGTGTAATCGATGGGTCGCTCAACTCCATCGATTACTTGGAACAGAACTCCTCCGACGGCAAACTTGCTAGCATCCGTACGCAGATGCATGGGTAAGCTGAAGTCCGTTACTGGTGGGTTGCACAACTGTTTCTTCAGTTCCTTGAAGTTCTTCGATTGCTCATCATTGAAGTGGATCTTGGCGATGCGCTTGGTTTTCTTCTTGGGAGAATTGAACATACTTGCGGATAACGCTCCGTTATTTAAACAAAACAACTGGACGTAGCCACTCGGACCCAGGAAACTGTGAATCTCCTCTTGAGTTCGTAGGACCGGCCAGTCTTTGATGGTCTGAACTTTATCCGGGTCCATGCGCACGCCGGTACGTCCGACGAAATCTCAGAGACATGGAATCTAGTCTGCACAAAAGATACACTCGTAGAATTTCACATATAAATTGTTGTCACGCAAGATGCCCAAGGTCTTCCGTAGCGTTTCCAAGTGGTATTCAATCTTGTGCAAGTTCGTGAAGATGTAGATTTCGTCATAGAAAGACTTCGTGTTCCCAAGGCCACGAAACAGTTTCGACGTCAATCGATGTATCGTAGCTGGCGCGTTACAGACTCCCATGAGTAGTACAAGATATTCCCAGGGTCCGTTGGATGCCTGGAACGCGATGAACTTGTCTTCTTCTCGCATGCGAACTTGTCAGTACGCTGACATCAAATCCATCGTGGAAAGCAGTACGCTTCTGCCATTGCGTCCAAGATGTCTTCCTTTCTTGTCATTCTTGTCGTTGGAGTTGTGGTGGAGCGGGCTCTCAGAAATTGCTCTCCGAGGGGGCTCGATCAACACACAAAGCGCACCTCGCACACAGTGTTGTCACGTGCGGTGCGCAGAATTCCCGGGGTCTTGACTAGCGTGATTTCTTGGGATGGGGGGTCCAGACTTCGGCAGCAAGTGTCTTCAGCTGGGGTGGCATTGCGTGGAAACCTTCAAACGACGTCGGGGTCTTGTAAGTCGTAGCGTCTCTCAATAGACGTGACTTCTTCTCCGTAGAGGTATCCTTCGCCTTGGTTGTTGTCGGGGTCGACGAGTTGCTATTCCTGCCCTTGCGGGACTTGAGGGGGGGGGGGGGGGGGGGGGGGGTGAGACCACGACATGGCTTCCTCGAACTACGGAAGCACGCGGTGTACTTTCCAGAAGCAGAGGAGGGAGAGACTTAGTGTCCAAGGAGGTGTATTGCTTCGCCTGTGTTCTTGCCTGCTGATTCGTGACTGACCATACAATCTTCCTATCATTTGCACCGACTTCGAGTAACCTTCAGCTTACCTTTGTACACTCATCAGTTGATGTAGTACCGCCTTCCTTGCGCATCGTCCAACGTCGTAATCTTGTTTACGCCCTTCGTGATGTGTTCCTTAAAGTTCAACTTTGGGGTGAAATATCGATCGTCGAATGTCGATTCTTGATCGTCGACTCTGGGCCGAACAGTTCTGCTCCGTATAAGTGCGACTCCACATGGCTTCAATCTGTCGGTGTCCCGAATGTTCCTCGAAGGTACCTGTTCTCGACGTGACTTTCCGCCATACTGTACATGTATAGCATTTGTGCATGCGGACACTTTGTACATCCGGACACTCAACCTAGCCAATCAGAACAATGTATCCATATATAAAAACCTCGCCTTCGACCATTTGTTCAAACGGACAAACCTATCTTTACACAGGCAGTCTCAGCTCTGTGCCAAACATAGCACAAAATCACTGCGAAACGAATGCAAGTTATCAGTGCGTCCTGCACTCACAATCACACCAAACATTCGGCAGATCAAGGATGCCAGGGAGCTACAAGCGTTCATCAGGCGGCAAAGGGCGCAAACCAAACGCCTATACGAGAGAGTATGAGACTTTTACTAAGAAATTCGATGTAATAAACTTCCTCAAACACAACGACATGCCGTCCACACTGGACAAGTTTTACAGCCATCTGACTTCAAAGAAGCGCGAAGCCAAGAGGAAGCGAATCTACGAGTGGGTAAAAGACAGGGCGCATATTGAATCAATGGTTGCTTCGGCGGCTACTGCAAATCTCAAGGCTGAGAGAAAGAAGGGCACTGGCACCACCATATTAACCACAGGCGAGGAAGGCCTTGTGGAATGGGTAAATTCTCTGCGTGGAGAAGGTGTTCCAGTCTCACGGCTAATGCTGCAGCTACAAGCTCAAGATGTTGCTAGAGACGAAGGTATTCCAGAGGGAATATTTAAGGGGAGTTAGAGCTGGCAGCAATGTTTTCTTTCGCGTCATGGCCTTCCTCTACGCGCCAAAACACGTCAGGGGTAAAAGCCTCCTGCTGCAATGGAGCAGGCCGCTAGTGAATTTTGGGATGAGGTTGAGAAAACAAAACAAGAGTTTGGCGTTGACAAGATATTCAACGCCGATCATAGCGGCATCTGCTTCGAGTACCTGCCCAAGCACACCATCAGCAAGAAAGGGTTGAAAACCATATGGGTACGCTGTGGGGGCAAGGACAAAGAGCGTTTTACAGCCATGTTTCTCGGTGACCCAACAGGAAAACAGTATGACCCCTTCTATGTGGTCAAAACAGAGCCGTCCAAAATACCCGAGAAAGCTGCCTACAACTATATTGCCTAGCGCGGATTTGGCGACAAGCTGTGGGGTGACATGAAGTTGGTCCGAAAGGATTTTGGCGTGCAAGTTTACGGGAATCGGTCAGTTTGGTGGAATACTGACCTTTCTGTTGCTTTTCTGGACTATCACTTTGCCAACAGAGACGCGGCAGAACCAGTGCTTCTTTTGTGGTTCAGCCCACAGGGCTAAGGAAGTTGAGCAGCACGCCAAGCTATTGAATGTCCGTTTGATGAAGGTGCCCCCGGGCTTGACTTCCGTGTGCCAACCCGCTGACATTTCCTGGTTTCGCCCTTTGAAGCAGCGCTTAAGAAAGCGTTGGGTGAAAAATCTGTCACAGCAGATGCGAGACTATAATCTGAGTGACATGAGCCCCAAATTTGTGCTGGCTCCGCCATCAAGAGCGGACGCAATTTGTTGGGCTACTACATCGTGGAAGGAGCTAGGCGGACATGTAATCGTAGGTGGATTTACTCACGGTAGCCAGGTAATCCGTGCCGAGGAGCCCGAGAACACTATCGTCGAGCAACTGGAGCAACTTGAAGCAATCGAAGAGTCAGTCCGTGACTCAGATGACGTTGTTGACCACTACAATGACGAGACAACGGGAGAGCAGTAATGCAAAGAAAAAGAGATTTGCTTTTTGTACAGAAACAAAAAAGAGTTTTTGCTTTGACATGAGGTTTTTCTGGTTGTATGTAATTTAGGGGTGTCCGGATACACAAATGTTATACAGTATTTCCGTAAATCTCCGAGGCCACTACACCACAAAGTGTTCTGGCGAATTGTTTCGGAGTTCAGATATCGATAATCGTGTACGATACGCCAGCCGACTGGTTTCCTGACGCAGAATGTTGGAGCTGCATGGGGGCTGATGCTCGGTCGGATGAGCTTATTCTTCACCATATCTTCAACCCAATGTACGATTTCATGCTCCTGCTCTGGTGACTGCCGCCACCGCTGCCGATACATCGCGAGGTTCGGATCCTTCACTTCAATCCGGTGCTCGATCTCGCGCTTCTCGGGTAAGCCTTCGGGTAGCTCAGCACGGGATACAGAATCATTGTAACCCGTGAGTAACTTGAACGCTGGGTTAGTCTGGAATCTGTTCAAGTCCGTTCCCAGGTACCGCTGTACCTTCGCGCTTCCGACATTGTCGGGCTGATCTCGCCGCTGCAGTGAACGTGCCGCTTGCTTGGTCTTCTCGTTCGACAGAATCAACATGAAGTCTGGTTCATCGATAGTCTTGATCTCGATTATCAGGTACTTCTGCAGTTTCTTCCGCGTGATGTACTTCGTCTGCATATCCATTATGTCGACAAATCCCATTGTGAACATCTCCTCTACGATGCTGTCTTTGCCCCGGCTACTGGAACCACTTACTTCCCCCATGCCACCGATTGAAGTTAGCCTCTTGCCTCCTCCGTCTACCGCTGATTCACAAACCAACGCTCCTTCCGGCTGTCCGCAGACAACACATGGGGCCCAACTCTGCGCTGCAGTTCGAACGGGTTTAGCCGTGGGCCTTACATCCGTTCCCAGCGCGGCGCCTCGACAGGAATCGAGTCTTTTCGCCGATTGGCCTTTCGCCCCGACAGATCTCCGAAACCCGGAGGCATTCACCGGTCCGCCTTCCTCGATTGGTCCACTGTTTCCGCCTGTCCGTTCCCAGCGCATAGTCTTGGCTCGTGCTCCTTCGACTCGTCGATTCTTACGGTCGATCTGCGGCTGCATGTCCTCGAAAAACGGGATTCAAAAATGCAGTCGAACTCATCGGGTATGGTGTATACACCAGCGACACAGTTTTACGCCTCGTCCAGACCTGATACCGGGATACTTACTTCTAGTTCCGCTTCCACAATGTTATTGTCTCCAAGTTTGGCTCGGATGTTCTTATCGATGAACTCCGTCGTTTGGAGATTTTGGTTATCTACCCACTGCCTGGATACGTATATCGTGGTAGCACCACTGTCGAGCAGAATTCACGATGTTGTCATTTTCTTGTCAGCCACGTTGACCTGGTCGTCGACGGCGAACGGTGGACGTGACTTGTAAACTAGAGGGTTTGTGCACAGAACATTGAGACTGGTATTTTCCCCAGTGTGGGAACCACCCCGAGACCGGCTTCTCCATGGCCGACCCGGCGATCCCAGGCAGGCGCGTGCTTGCATCTTTAACCGGGATGCCGTTGATACGCAGGCGTTCTCGATCTAAACAGGAATGCCTCCAGACCAGGAACAACGGCGTTCCGCAGAGACGCCAACGCCCGCCGATCTGATCGACAGGCAGAGTTGCCCGAAAGCGATGCCCAACGGAAGCCATGTTCGCACTGCGGATCAACGAAGCACATGTGGCGGAGCGGGGTCACAAAATTGCTGATGCGATCCACTGCTTGCCAACTGGTCGCCCGGACTGCCGACTGTCGGAGGGGGTACTCCGTTGATCCTGTCGGATCGTGTACCTTGTAGCTCACCTTGTGTACCCGACGGCTGAGCGGGTTACGCTCTTCTAGGTGGACTCGAGAGGGGGTCACTTGTGGTCAAGACTGGATGTGGGGAGCTGTACTGCTCCTTCCAGGGAAAGATGGGGTGGCGACCGCACGGATATCCTTCACGCGGTCGTCCGGCGTAGGTGATCGAGTCTTGGTCGAGTTGATCACTGGGGGGTTTCCTTGGGTGTGCTCCTTGAAGCCCTTTTCGTTGCTTGCTGCCTCCTCTGGCGGGGTCTTGAGTGAGAGATGAACGTGTCCAAACGCACCCTGGCCAAGCTATCCAGTCGTGGTGGCGTCCTCTTGATCGATAAGCAGGTCCTTCGTCGGGTGGGCCAATATATCTCCCTCCCCGGAAATCAGGAACGCCGCTTGTGTCTTGCAAGGTAAATTCGAGTCTCTTATTCAAAGGTAAAGTCCTACAGATCCTTCTTTCTATCCCCATCCCGCTTGCGTGTCCAACGATTGCACATCATACCTTGAACTTCAATCTTGTACCTTGATCTTGTGCCGAAGTGATAGTGCCATTGTACCCAGTATCCACCTGATCCGGATGTACCCCAGTGGCGGTACCATGTCGATCTGATCGCGGGTGTCCAGATGATCGCATGTACCAAAAAAATGGTACCGGGCGAATAAAGCTACTTGTACCACCGTTGCGGTACCAAGCCAGGCGTCGACATCATCCGGACATATCTGACGATAACCTCAACCCTCCTGGTCCAACCAATCCGGTCGCGATCTCTTCCCATCTTTCCATCAATGGCGACTTGACCCAGTCGCTTCGCCTCAATCTCTCCCCATCAATGTCGACTGAACCCAGTCGCAGGTGAGTCACTTCACCTCAAAACCATCCGTCAACTTGATCACCCGTCCATTCTCAAGGACAAAACGCACGGACCCCTTTCCTTTTGCTGGTAGCTGATGTCCATTCGCTACCGTGATACTGATCGGTGCCTTCAACTCTTCGTATTCCACGAAGTCCATCAATTCGTCGGTCATGTGACAGCTCGCACCACTGTCAAGTAGCCGCCATTACCGCGTCCACGACCACAACGACCACCACGGCCGGATCGTTCGCGCACCGAGGCCTTAAAAGCCTGTTCCTTCTCCTCGCGCTTCTTCATCACATCGAATTCACGACGCAGCATCTCTTTTGCGTCCAACAGCGTCACATTGCCATGCGCCTCGATGATGCGAACCATCGCATCATATTCAGGGGGTAAACTTCCGAGTAAAATAGCCAGTCTCTCGTCCTCGGACATGGTCTCGCCCACGGCAACCAATCGAGAGCACAGATCGTCGAAACGCACGATGTGCTTCATCAGGTCCCCCCCAGCTCCCAACGCAAACGCATGCAGCTCTTTCCGCAGTTGCACCCGATTGTGGATCGTTTGCTTTACGAAGAAAGCACGAAGCGTCTCCCACGCCTCGCATACCGATTTAGCGTCCCGGATCATGGATTGATACGTCGGACTCAGCATCTTCGACACTATTGCCAGCGCCTTCCTGTCGGCGGCCTTCCATTCCTCCGTCTCGCGTCGCGCTGCGTCTTCTGGATTCATAGCGGCGATGTATCGTTGTAGTCCTTTTCTTGCCAACGCCATGCGGGCATTAAATTCCCACATGAAGTAGTTGTCGCCGTTGAGTATCTCGTTCGGGTTGAAAGTGTTTGAGCTCATAACCTTTAACTTGGAGTTGTTGGTTGCAGCGCAGAATGGAAAGTGATTGATTGAGTTACCAGTGTTCTAACTAGCTTGGTCACGTATCCATCGCACACAGGGCAACAAAGCCCTTCTAGAATATCCTCGAAGCTTCTACGACCAACACTCTGCAGTACATCGCAAGTTGCCTTTCTCCGTATCCGTAGACAAGGCTGAGCAAATCTTCAACATGAATAGCAGGCGATTAACTGCGACACTGCCCTGGAAATCGTCTAGAACCATGAGATCATGGACGTGGACGTTCTCTCCGGGTGGGTTACTCCTTTCCGTACAAGTTCTGCACCGCTGAACTGCTATCCGCATTTCCAAGTTTGGCTGTCTGTTTGGCATATTGGAGTGCTCTTTGATATTTTTACGAGCGACATTGCAACGGTGGTTCGCCAAAAGCTAGTTTCACGGCTAAATTTTGGCTTTGACAGCGCGTTAGCAGCACCAGTGGAGATGCTCTTAAAATACATGTAGCCGCTAGACTGCACAGCACGTGTTATTGCTACGGAAAAATTGCAGAAAAAAATGCAGGTAAATGCGAAATGATTGCTCCAAATACGCCCTTTTATGTAGGTTTATCCAAACCAGGACGGGTGTCATATCGCTAGAAATCCTGAAAATCGTAGGGTCGACAAGCAATCTACACCCAAGCCTCACCCCTGAAACCCCTGGAAACGGTGACAGAACCCTAAGCCGAGCGTGATGTGGCCATGCTTGGTCCTGGGTTTAAACCCGCGTGCTGCGCACACGGATCTTAAACCACAGGCGTTGTTTCTGCTTGCCAAGCGAGTTGGCTTTCACCCCCTCCCGCTTTGTCAAGCCCAGCTACAGAAATTCATACCGAAAACACAGAAATTCATACCGTATTTCGGTAGCACTAGCGTGTTCCAGGCTGCACTACAGTAGGGGGTTGACTCGTCCGACGAGACACCGTACACATGCTTCGTACACAACAGGGGCTGTCAGGTGCATATGTGTACATGTAGCAGTCGCTCAAGCAAGGCCCCGATTCGCTATATACATCTCGTTGATGAGACCTCTGCGAGAAGGCTCTCCCCGCCCACTCCGGCGAGTGAGCGCACATTTCGGCCTATCATCAGCTGCTGCTGCTGCAGTGCGCGGTCGGGTCTCTCCATTGCCGCAAATGATGCCGACGACGACGACAAAATTTGTTTAATGACGCCGACATTCGTTTCGAACGGTGATGGACTCTCTCACGGGGGCGAGTGACGAGACTTTTCGCTCGAACACGGCAAGTGGTTGCAGGAATCTCGCCCCCAGCTGGCTGCTGCTCAGCAGCCTGCTGCTGGTTTGCCGCGGGTCTCCGCTATCGGCTGTGGCTGCGTGGAAGGAAAGGGACAGCACGCGGATATGTTAATGTAGACTGTCGACACCGCCGAGCGTGTACTATTAATAGTAGCCTCATGACAGGTGGCGTCTGCCTGCACCTTGAAGCTGCCAGTTTCGCACGATGACGAGCGATCGATTGCGGCCGATGACTACATGTACGGCAAAGTTCTGGCAGAATCTGAAAGAGCTGGCCCACATATTGTGATCCACACAAAAATTCAAGATTATACCACAGCGGACACATCGACTGCTATGGGAGCTGGAAAGCACAGCCATTAAACCAATAGCTCTCCCAGGACTGCAGATC
>JAHWLE010000648.1:0-19303 GCA_024679135.1 Phytophthora foliorum | reverse complement strand
CATCGAGCGGTCCCGAGCCAATGGACCTCAGCTATGCTGAAGATGAAGAAGCCGAGCTTCTCGCTGCCGAGCAGCACATAGGCACCCGCAGATGGTATGTGCGTGGGAGCACCCAGCACCTACACCCAGGTTGCCCGCTGCGCAAACAGCGCCAGACACCCGCGAGTCGAAGCCCTGCTTCTAACCAGAAATCTGGCCCGGGGCAGGGAAACGCCAACGCTCAGTAGGTGCGGGGCGCCCTACTGGGGAAGAACTAAGTTTGGGGGGGGCGCCTAGTAAGGCAGAACTAAGTTCTGTTGAGCCTCAGGGAGGAGACCAGCAGGACTTAGCCACGAAGAGCACCGTGCTTTTAAACACGGAACGTGAATACAAGCCGGGCTTGATGGTCGTTGAGGTGACCGTGAAAGGCTTTGACAAGCCGTGGACGATATTTATCGATTCGGGAGCGTCGGGTAATTACGCTGGGCGCTCCACGATGGATGGGAGTCAGCAGTATGCTGAGACGCTGGCAGCGCGTACGAGTGATGTTATCACTGCTCGTCTCGCGACGGGGACCCGTGTTACGGTGCCCAAGGTTCCTGTGAACCTGGGCGTGAAGTTTTTGGACTTCGATAGCGTTGAACGCTGTCTGGTCCTCGACCTGGATTCGAGGTATGATCTCATCCTAGGTATGGCATGGCTAGAACGCCATGGGCCATGGATTGATTGGAGGTCTAAGACCTTAGGCGCTACGCGCTTGCCTCCCGGTGGAGCTTTGGCGAGTCATGAACCCACCTCTGCTAGGAAGCAAAAGCGCTATTGGCGCGAGCACTGGACCGAGACGGTCAATGTGCTGGACATTGGTGTGTCCGAGTTAATAGACACCAACGATGTCGTGGACAAGAGTCCCGAGCACAGCTCACGGGATGTACGTGGAGTAGCACGCAATCCGCTGAGCGGAACGCGTTGCGAGAATGAGTTATCGCTGCATGCCGAGGATGGCATGGTCGGCCAGGTGCCGATGAATCGGGGGCAGAGCCCTTATGATGCAAGTGGCACATAACCCGCTGGGTGGGGGCTGCGAGTCATGCAGCTCTTCGCCGGATGTCGATACTGACATCGAGACTCCATTGGAGCGACAAGAGATAGAGACACCTGTAGACACCAATGATGTGAATATTCTGGCCTCGCTGAGACTGTACGCCTCAGCGAGGAGACGGCAGCGATGCCGTGTGGCAACTGCGAGACGCAGAGCGTCTGCCCTGACACATGACGTGTCGAGAGTGGATAGCGAACATCTATATACACTCGTTAATGGAGTGACCGGCGAGGTCGATGGCGACGTTAGCCTGGAGGTTGTTCCCGCCGTAGACGCTCTGCTGGAGCTGGAAGAGCTGTCCATTGCCGAGTTCGGCGAGGCCTTAAAGGCGGGCGAGTTAGCCGAGGTCGCCATCATACGGCCTGAAGATGAGTTGAACTCATCGTCGCTTATGGACGAAGCGGTCCTTGAGGACACGAAGCAAGCGCTTAGCGCGCGAAGTGGATCGGCGATCCTGAAGGATCCCTCGGATCCGTGTTACCCCTTGGTCAAGGAATACCAAGACATCGTTTCCAACGACCCGCCATCAGGCTTACCACCTAATCGAGGCGTGCGTCACGAGATTGACAGCCTCCGGCTGCACAACATTGATGTTATTGAACCCTGTCCTCTGTGGTATGACACACGCCATGGTGGAGTGGTCGTTGCTCTGGGAGCGCACGCTGATGGTGGAGGGTTCAAGCCCCACATAACGCAGCTAGTACTGAACGTACACTTGGACGTAGTCTACCCTTCAGTTGACGGGGACAACGGAGTTGTCGCTTACAGCGATGCAGCACCAGCCATGACGCTCAAGGAGAGCATGTCCACCTCCGGGAGGCTCGTCGACCAGGTGATGGGACGTCAGCGGCGGGTCAGGACCCTATTATCCGAATCTTACGTTACGACACTTGATCCGCTGTCGCTAGTTTGCCAACCCTTTGTTGGGCCAATGTACTTCCCGTTTCCAGGCGTCTGGAAGGCAATTGCGTGGTTCAATGCAAATTCGAGTCTGATTTGTGATTATACCTATATCTGTCTGTATCCCATCTGGGATCTCATCCTACAACTACTGGATTCCCTGCTCTCTGCCCTATCTTCGTTTATTCCATCTCCTCTGGCTCTCAGGTATACTCATCTTCAAGGATTGCGGCGGATCGGGGTCCATCGACACCCGATCGAGATTGTCAGAACCCGTCTGCCGATCGCACAAATCGATTGCCATAACCCATATGCCGATCATGTGACTTGATCGCTCGCGCCATCGGTCGATCGGTGTCCCACCGAGGGCCCGGCCTCCGCCAATCCGAGCTCGTCTGTCAACCAACGCCTATGTTGAGCTGCTATGTCGTTTCTCACCACCAAATCCGGGCCGAGCGTCATACTTTCGGATCCGTGACCTTGCCTTTCTAGCCGATCATAGCCTTTCTCGTAGCCGGTCTGCAATTCTTATTCAGCACTTTACCACAGTGACGCTATATCACTTCAACTTGAAACGAACGTAAACGGAGCGGTCGTACCGTATGGATCGTTCCATCCTTGGAAAACGCGCTCGCACACTCGTCACGGAGACGAGGTCACTGATCCCGAGCAGACAGGCGGAAGCAAGAACCAGATCGTGACACCGTCCGCAATTGGGGCTTAATCCAGAAGATGATCTAAGACAGCATTCAACTAAATGAAGGGCAACTCGCCATTAGAAGTGATCAGTGATGCCTGCAACAAAGGAGATCCCCAAGTTGTTCGAAGTGACACGAGCAGTGCGGACCAACATGCATAGAAAATGGCTATTGCAAGTACGCTCGAGTCGGTCACTGTAGTAACGGGCTGTAGGTAGTTACATATGTAGGTAGATCTATATAGCTTGATATACAAAGTAGGTACATAAGCACGCGGCTAGCGCGTGCCTCGCTGTCATCACGGCATTGGTTGAAAGTGGGGATTAAGACCCACTTCGACCAATCAGGTGTTGACCTACATTTGAGTGGTTCACACGGGGCCAGGGGCAACCGCCCTGGTCCCAATAATGAAATGGAGCTCAATTTGACAACAATCCCAAACTTAGACTCAGTGCCCTGAGTCTCCCGCGCTTCCTCGCAGTCTATAGTGTAAGCTAGATAACGGACGCACCTGGCCCGTTATACCTGGTAGCACATTCTTTTCCTTCCAACGACCAAGACCAAGACCAAGAGCACGATGAGCCAAGTACTGGCATCTGCCGATGCCGGCGGGACCATGATGTGGCGTTGGGTTTTGGCCGAGCTGTGACAGCTCGGTTGCCCAGACAGCCACGGCTGAGTCTTTCGGTGAAAGGCGATAGCCGGCTCTGATTGGCTGATTACATTTCCCGCGCCCAAGTGACTAGGAAACGATAGTGACAGAGGTCTCGGCTGGGTCTAATAGAACCCCAGCCAAGGTTAGAAACCTCATTTTAAACCCACCTTGGATCCGCACTTTGCCGGAACCTGTCGTACCCTCGGCCGTATAGAGTCGAATTTAGGATCTCCCACAGAGATCTGTTCGCACTTGATATTTGTATATAGATATAGGACTAGCTACAGTATAGGATGACCTACAGAGGCTATCAGAGACATAAAGAGACAGAAATAAATCAGCAGTCTTCCCCCCAAGCCAACAAGGGTCAAGTCCGACTTCGGTAAGTGTAGATAGCTTATTGTAGCGCCTGGACACGCTCGGGTACGTGGAATGCCTGTTGGCGAGCTAAGGTACATTGAACCGAGAGTTCGTTGAGGCTAATCCAACAAGTTGGAGTGGCCGAGAGTGTGGGAGCGACAGAGGAGTGTCGTTCTATATATATACGAGGGACCCGAGCGTCCTTGTACATATTTTACTACCCGCCGAGGTTTCACCTTGGCAAACCCGTACGAGGCTTGACAGCCGGTACCCTTCCTTCTGAGGGACTGCGGGGGATCGCGCGAAAGCGCAAAATTGCATCCTAGCCTCGCTCGTGGCTAGTGACGCTGGTATTCGGGTTGACCGAAAACAACTTGGGTATCCAGAGGCGCTTACAACTGGGTGCAAGGGATAGTTCCTGGTCCTCAGGTATTGATCCAACATTCGCTGACCTTTGCGGGGAAGCGCGTGTTGTTGGTGGGAGTCATACCGTTTGGTAGCGAAATTTCTGCGTGTTCCTACACGACAACTGGTGACGCGACCTGGGATTGGTGTGACCTTCTGTGTGTCTTGGTTGTTTAGGTTCTTACCCTAACGAGCATTCGAGAGAAGAAGAAGAGAGAAGGTGGCGAAAGGAGCGAAGTCAGCGGTACCAGTAACACCGATGAAGTCAAGCGGGACGTGCAACGAGGCTTCGTAGCGCTCCGGTTCGTCGTTCGCGACGCCGCCAACGGGTGGAGTGGCGTCGATTAACGAACATTCGGACAGCGTTGAGGAGTCGGTGGACTACTCTGACGCCAAGGAAGAAGATGAAGATGATGACCTGGAAGAGAAGGCAGCGATGCCCGAACATTCAGAAGCCGCCGCGGTGTCTGCAGGCAGCAGCGGAGGGATGAGGTCGCTTGCGCGAAACCTCACCGAGGTGTTTAACGACGTGGCTGGTCCTGAACCAGGTCACGACGACGACGATGATGGGTCTGATGATCTACGACCGTCGGCGATGACCGAGACGGTGACTTCTCGGTCGACCGGCAGCCGGCCTCCTCTCAACGGGGACACCCCGGCCGCTAACAAGGTTCTGGGCCGATGCCTGGAGCTGATGAAAACGAAGAGCAGCTGGATGCAGTTCTTTGAGCCAAAGTTGGTTCGCAAAGCGATTTGGATGGATCTCGGAGGTGAACTGACGGTGCCGGTCGATTCATCGAGCACTCGGCAGGTGGCCGAGGATACGGTGCAGCTCCTACGAGCAATGGGATGCGAGCCTCAAGTCTTCCCTTCTGACGCGGTCCTTCGGGACTGGACGCCAGCCGATGCCGGCACAGCGCTGCGGAAGTGGAAAAGGAAGCTACGAACCGCTTTTGGGGTGACCAAGGTCAGCGTAGACCGTCACCCGAAGATTCGGTAGATGGAAGATGCGGTAGACCCGTCAAAGATCCCGTTGCCTCAGACACCCAGGAAGAGGGCCGACGAGAACACCGAGGTTGGAGTGTTCGCAACCAAGGGTGCGACTTCGCCGTAATTCCAAGACTCACACATGGTGACACCAAGGACTGCGAGCCGTACTGAACGACTTACGAGAGCGACCGAGGACACCCAGGTTACGCCGACTACGAGGCGAGGTGTCGGTCGGTCGATCAACAAGCGCTATGATCTTCGAGAAGACGCGTCCGACAGTTAGGGCGAGCTATTCGATGTTGACGACTTCGGTGGAGACCTGGCTGGTGAGTGGGCTCGCCAAATCCGCGAGCTGAGTGCCATGGAGAGCGAAAGCTCGACACCGGGGCTTGAAATCGCCACGCACCTTCCACTCGACAACATCAAGCCGTATTACGGACTACGCGTGTGACGGGGGTCACACGCACCTTAGCCTTGGAGGAAGCGTTAACGCGCTAACCACAACAGACGCCTGGCGTCTCTGTTGTAAGTCGCTGAAGGCCCTGCCTTCCTGCTGTCTATAGTACCGAGTACCAAAGACTTGTGAACTTCCGGGTTAGTGTTAAAATAATTTATATTATCAACACTTGTATGGTTCCAACTACTGGTAACTATCTGCATACTGAACTCCTGTCTAAACTGATCTGCTAGCAAATGAGTGGCCCTCATTTGGTTTACTGCTTTAAGTGCGCTCTTGGCCTCAGTAAGTACGAGACGACTCTGTTAGCTAAGTACGCCCCGCGTACTTAGTGTGTTCTACGCCACTGGAGTGAATCACCTCCACTGTGTGGATCACACCAGAGAACATTGGTCTCCCCCCTTTCATAAAGCCTTTTCCAGGCAACGGCGCAGGCCAACGTGGCCCCGTTACACCGCGACAAGAGTGAGAAGTCAATGCAGTGGCTCCGAGCCTTCATTTATGGGATGAAGGGGACACACACACCACCCAACGAGTGGTGCATGGCGTTCGTGCTTAGCCTCCAAGAGGGTGCTCTTCATTGGTATCAACAGCTCCCACGCAAGACGAGACGCACATGGAAGTTGCTAAGCGACGCGTTCATCAAGTACTATTGCTCACGGTTCAGCCAGTCGGCAAAGGCTCGGTAATACTCAGCGAAGCGAGAGGATACCGAGCACGTATGCGACTACCTCAACCGGCTGAACGGCTACGCTCGCAACGCCGGGGTGCAGTTCGAGAACGGGGGGCGTGACGCCAAAGACCACGTGGAACATTTTCTGGATACATGCGACGACCGAGGTTTGGAAGAACGTCTGTGTCATGTCCGGGGCTAGGACATCCACGACCTTGAAGACATGGTTAACGACATCCTCCGTCGCCGAGACCGACAAAAGAGACGCGAACACTCGGTCCGCCGTTCCCGGAGCCATGACGACGGTCGTCGACAAGAAAACGGGCGCACCGAAGACTCAAGAGACGGTTATCGTCGTGACCGATGCCACCGAGAAGATGACCGCCGCCGCTTCGAGTCGCAATATCGACCCAGAGTCACACTTGCGGACACCTTGACCGACATTCTCGCCGCGTTGGACGTGAACAACTCGGTCGGGGTCCGACCGAGCCGTTTGGATATGCGCAACCGTGGCTACGGTGACACCGATGATTACACCGGTGGAGACCGCTTTGAAGACGACCGTCGATACTCGGACGAGTATTCGGACGGGTACGAATCTACCGAGGATCACGACCACGGGCATGTTGTCGCCGCCAACGACGGCGAGCGTCGCGCAGCCGCGGAAGGAACGTTCACTCGATCAGACAACCGTCGTCCGAGGCGCAACGTCCCTACGAACAAAACGACCGACGCCAATACGGTCCATGTGCAGCCTGTGGCGGCTTTACCCATTCAGTGCGCTACTGCTTCAAGCGCTGCAAACTGTGTAAGCAGGTGCACGAAGCATTTCTCGAGCTGGCTAAACTTCTGCGAGCGAAGACTGAGAAAAAAGACCTCTCTCCTGAGCTGCAAGAACCCGTTTTTGGAAGTCTCTTAAACTAGGCAGCCCGCCAACTGAAACTGGGTTGGTCCCTATCGGGCTGGCATAGTTAGCAGAACCTGCACTTGACGCGGACTATTTGTTCGCGTTTGCGGGTGCGTGCAAACAGCTCGATGACTTTGGAAATGAATGTGTGAAACCGATGGAAAATGAAAAGGAGAGAGGCGCAAGCCTCGGTGGGAGTGAAGTGAATGGAAGGAATGTAGACGCAGACGATGTGGAGCTGACCGAGGCGTCAATCGCCAGTGCAGCCCGGATCGATGGGCCGACCCAAGACCTCGGTCTGGCAGTAAAATTACTGTCGGGCGAGAGAATGGGGTGGTGGTCATGTCAGCGTTACGACAAACGCAAGCGGATGCGAGCGTTGGTCAAGGACGCGGTGAACGACGTGCGAACGAGGATTCAGCTGGACACGGGAGCGAATGTCAGCGTGATCTCCGCGTCATATGCGAAGCGATTACGACTGTGCGAGGTTCCCGACCACGGCAGAAGTCTAGAAGTGAGGGGCATTAACCCTGGTGTGATGGAGACTACCAGACGAGCACTCGTTAAGTTCACATTGGGGTGGGAGCGAGTGTACGAGTTCGAAGTGTGGATCATGAACCACAGTGCTGGGGTAGACGTTATCCTCGGCACAGATGTCATAATACCGGCTGGAGCCCGGCCGGACTTGCTCCACGGTACAGCACGACTCCAGGACGAGGTTATGGTGCTTCTGATCAAATCCCAACGTTCTGTGGACGAAGAACCGTATGGAATGCAAGTTGTGGGAGGGTATGCACATCCCCGGACGCAAGTGGCGAGAATTCATGCTGCCGCGCAACCGGCCGCCTCTGCGCACTCACGAAGTGTGGCTCCGGTGGACGGAGAAGTAGGTTCCCACCGTAACGAGGTTTCGACGGGGGCAGCCGTCGTGGGTACGGCTGACGAACGCGTCACCGAAGGTTGCTCAGTGTTCTAGACACGACCCTGTTGTACTCTGGGTACCGAGAGGAGAACTTCCCCGCGGAACTGGATACGCCCGGATTGACTCCGGCAAGTATGAAGAATGGCGAGTTCTCGCCTATGCCGAAAGTCGTGACGAGACTTTGTTGGGGCACGAACGAAGGCTTTACGAGCGTTGGTTGGCGGAGCAACCTCCTGCCGTAGAACACCGCAACTACCCTATGCCTCGCAAGATCCTCACCAGGACGTCCGAGGGTTTAGACCCATCGGATGAGGGCCAAGTGACGTGCGCCGACCGAGGAAACTCGAAGGTAGCGGTTGGTGACAGCCGACACCATATGGAGGCGACTTCTGGGTCAACTGAGGCCTCTGACGAAGCTGCGGTCGGCGATGCAAGACCAAACAGAGGTGACGGGGACACGCTGGAGCACACCGACGATTCGGAGAGCCAATTGGATGCCGCCTATGTGGCGGTAATGCATGACAATGCCGCTGGGGTTGTCTCCGATGATGGCGGAGAAGATGGGGACACGTCTGAGCATTTAGCTAACGACATTGAGTTCACAGACTACGCCCAAGAGTTGGCTTTCCTGCCCGATCCGACCGAGGTCTCTGAAACCGTGTTACTTTATTCTGGACCGAACGTTCAAACAAGGACGTAGACGCTTGTCAGCAACAGAACCTCGTTGACGTGTTAAAACGCCACGAGGGAATCATGATCTCATCTGCCGCCGCCAGCGTATGGCGTAGTGTGTGATATCGACGTCCAGGGGCATACACCCATCAATCAGAGGGCTCGGGGAACCCCACTCCGGCACCTCCGGAAGCTGTACGAGCATCTGAAGGGTTTGCTGAAGGCTGGCCTGATTGCGTTCTCGGACAGCCCATGGGTGTCACCTATTGTGATTGTTCTCAAGAAGAACGGCGTTGTCATCCGTCTGTGCATTGATTATAAGATGGTGAACGCAATCACCGCAATCATGGAGTATGCAATGCCGCTTGTGGATGACTTACTGAGAGACATGGAGGCCTACCTATGGTTCGTTGGATGCGGCTTGTGGATTCTGGGCTATCATGATGACGATGAGAGCTCGTAAGATCTCAGCTTTCGTCTGTGCCCTGGGGCATTTCGAATGACCCCGTATGCCGTTTGGTTTGAAGAACGCCCCGATGATCTACCAGCGGATGATCGACAACGTGCTGTGGGGATTTGTCCAACCAAAAGGTGGATGGCTACACGTCTCGGAGCTCATGCGTGCAGCCGAGAAGAAGGCCAAAACCCCTCGGGCTGCGGGGAACGACGTTTCCCTACGACTATCCGAGGTCCCGACGGCCCGCCCGACCAAGTTCGAAGCCGACCGAGGGTCCTCGGTCACTATGGACGCAATAACACAGCTGGTGAATAGTCCTATTGCGGACATGTTCTCGACCGGGGAGCCAGTCGAGTCCTCGTTGATACCCGTGTTCGATCGGAGATCATTTGTGGACGATATTTGTTTCGGCTCCGAGATTTTCGATGGTTGTCTGGTGACACTGGACCGGTTGCTTCAGCGGTTTGCGGAGTGTCGAGTCAGCGTGAGCTTCACGAAGAGTATTTTCGTACAGTCACGGGTTGAGTTTTTGTCACATTAAGTCTCGTCCAAGGGTATCAGAGCCGATCCCAAGAAGGTCAAGGCAGCCTCAGAACTGCCGTTCCCGACCTCGAAGAAGGGAATGCAGTCTTTCCTGGGCGCACTCAACTATTATAGCCGATTTATCCAGGATTTAGCTGTGTATGGGGCAGCATTATACCAGTTGACGGATGAAGACTTCTCACCGAGGGGTAACCTGATGGTAGCAAAACGCATCTTTGCGACGCTCCAACAGAAGGTTGCGGATGCGCCGATCCTGCGATATTTCGACCGAGACAAGGAAGTGCATATCATGCTATTTACGAATGAGTGGTTTTTGGCTCCACGTTGATGCAACAGCATGGAGGTCTATTGCACCCTGTTCGATTCTGTGGCCGCGTCCTGAAAAAAGCCGAGATGAACTATCACCCAGCTGAGAAGGAGGTATTGGTCCTTCTCTTAGTGCTAAAGGTGTGCTACACGCAGATGGTCGGTCGGACTATCCAGGTTTACACGCGATTCTCAACGCTCGACTGGGTGCATCGATCCAAATCACTGTTCGGACGAGCGACCCAATTCGCGGTGATGCTTTCAGCGTGACACTTGGTGGTGCACCGAGTCAAGGAACGCGATTGTTCTTTCGCCCAACTTCTACAAGCTGGCCTAACAAGCTTCGTTGAGCTGGAAGACTCGCTGGCTCAGGTGGCATCTGCCACCTGAGGGTCACCGACTACTCGTATGGATCCCCACCTGCTAAATGCATGCCTACCGAAGTTTTACGATGGATTGGTGATGTCGTTCGATGTCTCAGCGAAGACCGAGATGAGCGGTGGTTACGGAAGTTGTTCATGGATTCTGTGGAAATTGCCGGAATGGACTGTAGTGATCGCTGCGAGTGCTTACCTCGAATCTACCACGGCAAACCTCGCTGAGTATGCAGGAATGAACAACGGGGTCTCGGCTGCGCTAGCGCATGGAGCCGAGGCCTTGGTCATCGTGGGAGACTCGAGACTCGCAATCCAGCAATCCCTAGGGGTGATCGCATGTCGTAAGGAGTCACTTATAACACAGCTGAACCGTCATAGAGAGCTCACATCGAAACTTCGGTCGGTACGATACCTGCACGTGGTCCATGAATTCAATGCGGCGGTCGACTCTCTGACAAGCGAAGCGTTGGCAAACAAAGCGTCCACCATGGTGTCGACCGAGGCCAGCAAATCTGAATTGGTCGAGCTAAACCGGATCGGAGAAGTCATCTATGAACACTCGGCAGAGGACACGGCAGAAGACAAACCAGCGGTCAGTTTTGCTCGAGCCCAGGTGGTCGAGGACACGTGCCGCAGCAAACATTTTTTTCGATTTTGTAAGGGATGAGCCAAGATTCCTAACGACGACAACCAGGCAGCAAGCGAAAGCGAAGGACAAACATGTCGGGTTTGCTGACGAAGTCTCGGTAATCGGTCAGGGTGGATCAAATCAACAAGCGGAATCGAGTGGTACCCCTACCGAGGTTCGGAACGGCCTTGAGGCTGAACAACCGAACTCGGAAGCCAGCACCAGAATGCCGAACGCAGAAGATGTGGACCCTGTAGTCGTACAGGAAGAACGACGGAGACGGATCGCCACCGCACAAGATGAGGAGTTGAGGTGGTCGAACCTCAAGACAGTGCTCCGAGGGGAGGAATCGAAACTGGGCTACAGGGCAGCGAGAGACGCTTGGAAGATGTCTGACAAGTTCGTGCTCAGTGAGGATGATGTACTCTCTTCATCAGAACCTGAATTTTAGCCAATAAGACCACCTCATTGGCCAAAACATCGTTGACAGCGATGGCTGGCGCAGCCAATAAAAGGAAGAGCTCCCAATTTTCGACCAATCGACTGGTTGATTGAGCATTTATCGCCGATCATAAAGAGGAAGACCCCCATGGCTTCTTAATATTTATCACCAGTTGGTCCCACGCGTGGGCTCACATAAAAATAAATGAAGACAACCTTCCTGGTCTTGTCGCACGCAACCAAGTGTTTAAAAATAAAGAAGAGGTGCTGAGCTGCCCAGCGCTTTTTTTTTCGGTCACAAACCGAGCTTCCGCCATGGCGAAACGAGCCGTCAGAGATTGTGTGAAAGGGAAGACCATGGCCACATCCAGCAAGCGGAGAGTTATTGTCTAAGTCGACTCCAGTACTAGACAGCCGTGGTATGACGTTCAGTGGGAAAGTGGTGCTGTTGAGAGGGTGTCCGCGCGTGCTGTAGGCCCTATAGCAGACAATCTGGAGCGGCCTTGCCAGATAACTGAAGATTCACTATGTGCAGAGTCACTAACGGCATTACTACTTGGAGCCAATGAGTATCCTTGTTCGTCATCCTCAGCGTCTTCAGACTCGGAAGAACAAGAACATGAAGAAGCCACAAGGCCTGAATCTGCTATTTCGGACGACGGCAGAATACTTGCTAATAACCGGAAATGGGAATTTTGCTCGGGAGTGCTTGTTGACTCAACATCATTGCAACCCAGACGGAAGACTGTATTTCGTTGGCCATATATGCTGAAACTTGGTGAAAAATCTTTTGCAAAGTACTTCTACCTAATGTACACTTGGTCAACACTGCAGAACACAATCCAACTCACAAATGTCAAACTCCTGGCACGTCGACAACGTCGAATCGGCGAAGGTGATTTTTTTCGTTGGATTGGTATTGGCCTCGCCATGACTGTACAGCCTAGACGTAGGACCTTGCGAGTTTACTGGGAAAAAGAAGTTCGCAACGGCTGCGTTGGAACAGCTCCTAACTTTGGTGAGCGCTACGGTATGTCACGTTTCACCTTTGAACAAATTGCCAGCTCTCTATCTTTCGCAGATGATGTAGTATCTGATGATCCTTGGAAACCGATCCGGCCTATCATTCTTGGATTCAATAGTCGACGGCGTGATGTGGTCGCTCCAGGCGAGATTTTGTGCGTTGACGAGTGTATGAGCTCGTGGCAAGGAAAGGAAGGCAAGTACTGTCATGATGGTATGCCTCACAAGACCGAGATCCCACGAATGCCAGAAGGAATCGGCGCAGAATTGAAATCAATTGGCGATGGAGACTCAGGAGTCCTTTTAGGCTTAGAACTTGTTGAAGGTACGGAACGACAAAAGCAAAAGGCATACGCTTCCCTTTTTGGTGAGGGATCTGCTCTTGTCCTTCGTTTGTCCGAGCCCTATAAAGGAAGTGGTCGAACCATTATGGGCGGCAGTGCATTTGCATCTGCAAAAACTTTGGTGTAATTGGAGCAGCTTTCTGGGCTTTACTTAATGGGCATGGTAAAGACGGTGTTGAACGAGTTCCCCAAGAAGTAGAAGGCAGACTGGTTTGCTGCGAATCCGGACAGAGGCTCCTTCAAAATACTCCAAAGTACAACACCAAAAAGAAACCTGATGTATGCCCTGTAATTGTGGACGGCGACAAAGTTAAAACGCTGCAGTACGAGCGACGAATCCCCCGTCCACAGATGGTCGAATTATTTTACTCCAAGTTTTCGACTATTGATGTCCACAACCACTACCGACAGGGCAGTTTGGAGCTAGAGCGGACCTGGTACACCAAACGGTGGCAACATCGGTTGTATGCTACTTTACTAGGTATGGTAGTCGTGGATGCATATCTTGCCTACAGGTACGAAGCATTTGAGTCAGGATCGCTCAACTCGTCCGTCGTTGACTTCAACGACTTCATTTCGCAGTTAGCATATCAATTGATTTCAATGACTTCACGATGGATCGATCGACGCGAGGTGGTTGTGATGGCGATATAGGAGATGAGACCCCAGCTCCAGCGCATACGTTGAGCCCTCTGAGTGCCCTGCCCCAATATCGACGGATGCTCAAGACAAGTCTTCGCGCTCAGCGCAAGTGCAGTGAATGTGGGCGAAAAGCATCGTTTTACTGCTCGACCTGCTCAATTCCTGAACAAAACGTCTTCATTGGCGTCTGCGGTCCCAATGCAAGGCGTGGCTGTCACGCTAAGCACCTAGTGGCATCTAATGACTAGTTGGTCTTCGCTAAAGCACGTTCTTCGGCTCTAGCATTCATACATTTTCTACAATTCAACTATAAATTCGTGATCCCACGCGTGGGCTTTGGCTCCTGGTAAGAAAGATTAAAGGTGCTGAGATTGTCCGCAATCAGGTCAAAAAGGCTTTGCGCTCCCGGTCTTCTTCATCTCCTAGTGGGCAGAACGCCAGGGGTATGAAGTGCTGTGTGAGGTATTACATGCTCTCGTCATAGCTAGGGTTCCGCTCTTTGGCTGGACGACGGAGGGGCCATCAAAAACAGTCACGATCGCAATAAGGTGGCGACCGCCACTCAACCACCCATCGAGTACTAGTCCAAACTTGTCAGGGAGCGAGATTGCGACGACGTTGCGCACGTAGGGGTAGAGCAGGTCGAGTTACTTCTGTAGCGTTGCAGCCGAAATCAGCTCCGTCTTGGCGTTCCTTCTGACGAGAGGACGCTCGCAAAAGCTGGCAGGCATTCTGTCCATGACACACCACTCGGTCCAGCGGAACACATTGCTGGTCCGCTGGTCGGGCAGTGTCAGCCTGAAGCGATTGCCCTTGCGAAAGGGAGCCATGGCAAGCTCGCGATAGTGCGGGTGCCGCTTTAACAGGTGGTGCACTTGGGTAGTGTGGCCGATTCCGCTTTTCTACACCTTCCTGCAGGTGTTGCAGCGGGTTTGGTTGGGCGAGAGCTCGGTAAACAGCGGAGAGTCGAGGTCCTTGTAGGTGAAATTCATGGATGGTGAGACTGAGGCTGAGGGGGCGTGGATGGGGGCTTGGGTATAGCCAATTGGTAAATAAGGAGAGTGTGGAGCGAGCAACAAACTCGAGGGGCCCTCAACCAGCTGGTTGTGAGGGTCCTATAATACTGCATATTATGCTACAAATATACTGAAATATAGGTTATCCCTCTGAATAATAACTCCCTTGTGTATAGTACAAGTGGTTTCGGGTGGGGCAAAACTAATGTAACGAAATGAAAGAAATACCGGTAATGTACACACAAGGTACACACAAATTCTATAGGGACGCTCGAGTAACGCTGTCAAGTACCCGGTATTGTTCACACAAACTGCACACAACTTTCAGTGCTATGGGAGTGGGGTAACGCCGGCCACCGACCGGTGTACTGCTCACGCAAGGCATATGTGTGCTACGGGAATTCCAGGTCAAAGTAACGGCCTGCCGATCGATCGGTAATTGGGCACGCTGTGCTCATTCATCTAGGTGGGCTTCATGTATGCAGCATGTATCGGCAAAAAAAAAAACAGGAGCTCTCAGACTTTACGACAACCCCCTGGCCCAGGCAGCACCACGTCAATCTAAAGCAGTCAGAGCAAACATACCAGTTTGCCTGCCCCCCAAGCTACGGAAGACGACGATAGGAAGAAAGCGCCGCCGACGCAGCGAACCTTCAGCCACATAAGTTTTTAGCACGCATAGTAGGATCAAGTACATTGCTCGAAGTTGCGGCGAACAAGCTGGTCCTTCGCACCAGCATTCGTCCTCAGGAATTGCCAGTCGCTCGCGATCGAGTCTTCGAAGAAGGTGAGGTAGAAACGTTGAAGGTCCTCCGAGAGAGCTCGAGAGGTTTGGTCCGGCAAAAACGCTCTAAAACGACTGGCGTCGTAATCCATGCCATCCCAAGTCTCATGGATCCACATGTTCTGGGTTACCCGCGACAACGATCGCAAATGATCGGTTGCATCATCCGGAACCGCGTTATACAACACGATGTAGCCCTTCTTTTTGAAGTTGCGGCGTGCGTACATCTTGGGTCGTTTGGCGGCATGTTGGGTTTGGCGTTGCGGGCGAATTGAGAAGTGAGGCGTTCGTGGCTTATGCCAAGTGGACCGACGTTGATTGTTCAGAGTATGGAGAGGCATAAGGAGCTATCGCCTACACCATCGAACGCTTGAATTTGGAATTCTTCGACATATTCAAGCATCCCGCTGTTTGGTCAGGCGGAATACCCATCCGTGTGGGTTCAGTGGGCAGCAAAACGTACCCGAGCTCTTTCAACTTGAGCAGTGAGCTGCCAGTGTGCCTGATGCTCAGGCGGTGCGTAGTTTAAACTCATTAATGCTGCACTAAAAACATATATATTGAGATTGGTATTTCGTGTTTGTGCGTAAGTACCAAATCCTGTCAACCCACTTCGAGTCCTTGAACAAGGGATGGCACAAAAAATATTTCAATATTTTTATGGCCGATAAAAATATCAAAAACATATGTTTTCATTTTACCGTCGATAGGTACGATTTGTTTGACTTGCATCTTGAATAGATCAAAACCGCTTATAATACAAGCTGTGCACACTATTCGGTAATAGTAGGTAGGGTGTCATGACTTCAAGCCGTACCATGAGCAGGAAACTAGCCCCGTACGCGTACATTTCAAAAGGATGAACAGACAACCTGTCGTATATCAACACGCCGCCTCCCGCATGCGCCCAGAAAACTCACAGACCCGGCGATCGTGTCTTCCGTGCGGCACTGCATAAGGCGAACTGCCAAACTGTTATCACGTATCTCCATATCGCTGCCGAAAATCGTAGGATCAAGCTTCCGCCAAAACACATAAACACCGCTGCAAACGAGTTTCCTGGCAAGAACCACTAGACACCGAGCTGCTCATGTGAAACCTGGAATTAATTATTATCGACGAAGTTTCTATGATGAAAAAATATCAACTAGCCCAGCTCGATAAAAAATTACGTATCGCAAAGCCAGTACCTGAAGTCGCATTTGGAGGTGTGCATATCGTGCTTGTAGGTGACTTCTTACAGCTACCTCCTGTTGGTGGCGAGCCAATCTTTAAGGACCCTACCACAAAAGCTAACCCTTCCGCTACAGAACTTGCTGGTTATCATCTATGGCGTGCGTTTAAGAATGTTGTGCTTTTGAAAGAAAGTATCGGTTTAATAAGGACCCGGAGTGAGGTGAGGGCTGCCGGCAGGCTCGGCTTGGTATTTGGACACCGAATTTTGCTCAAATAATAAACTCTCGTGTTTTGAATAAAGATGGAGCGATGAATGAATGCATTGCTACTGGGAACACGTTCGTGACACCGGACAACTCTACTCGAATATCGATCAACAAGCTCTATATGTCGACCGCTGCTAAACTATTACGTAAAGGTCAATATCCAGTACGTATAGTACCGAACTTCAAAGGGAAACTATCACCGCTAAGCCCGGTTGAAGTAAAAACGATTATGGCTCTCCCAGATACAAAATTTGGCCGTATGGCTCCATACCTGGACCTTGTTGTGGGGATGCCTATTCAGGTCACACAAAATACTCGCGCAGCTAAACTGGTAACAAACGGTACTTTGGGTCGTTTAGAGGCAATAATTTATCACCCCGGCACTGTATTTCGATTAGTTCATGACAGTGTGGCGAATATGATTGTGAAAATTCCTAATTTTCCTCCACCTGCTGTGATTGTGCGTATCGATCGTGGCCCGTCAGCTACATCAATGCTAGGGTGTGGTGATGCAGATTTATTCCCCCTGTTTTTCGATTCAGAAGCGTTTAGCGCATGTGATATCGCTCTAGCCGGAGTCGCAAATGGTGTACCGCGCTCTCTTTCGGTAAAGAAACGACAATTCCCGCTTGTTTGAGCAGTGTCTTCAACCGTCTACAAGGTTCAGGGTGATATCTTGAACAGCATGGTGGTAACGGAGTGGCGGTCCACCTGCGCTGTATCGAATAAAAAACAACAGCCATACTTGCTAGTCTCGCGGGTTACGTCGCGAGAAGCGTTTGCTACTCTAACGCCGTTAACGACGGAGATTACTCAATGGGCCCGACCACCTCAAGCAGCTTTAAATGAAGGAGATCGACTAGAACTACTTAGTTGTGATACTATCGAACGACTGAAAGCGATGTATCAGTCACTTGCGGCGAATGCTTGCACTAGTCGGTTTGCCTCATATGAATAGAATATTTTTAATGGGCAAGGAATGCACTCAACTGCCTCGCTGCTCTCAGAGTTTCCATATAAGCTAGGGTGAGATCAAATTGCAGAACGATCAAATGCACGGCCGCGGCGTTGATATCATAACAACGGGTTCGAGTTATGGTGTTGACCGGAACCGCTGGGCGGACGGCGCACATGAGGATTCTAATGAGCCCGTAGTCAGTCGGAATTTCAAACATTTAGTGATAACCTCGGTTTCGTGGAAGGTGCTTATAGACAGCAATGTCGGAGTACGTCCCGTTGCTGGTTCCCAGCGCTCTTGGTGACCTTCACCTTGGCCATCCTTGGCAGGAATGTTGCGCTCAACTAGAATATGCTTTTTGAGATGCCGAGAAAGATGAACATGACGCCGGAAATAGTGTGTACACACAATGACAGGTAGTCCACACCACTGCCACAATCTCAGGTACGATGTCAGTTCAGGTAACGGAGGGGTGTTGCAGTAGTGTTGGAGTAGTCTTTTGGAGCGATTATCTGTTAACGAACTGTGACACCCCCCGGCCCGGGCTAGCAATATGTTATGTATTCAAATAACGTCGAAGTACAGTGGCGGACACGACAGTAACGCAACTTGTAGGTTCTACCATAAGAACTGCAATGCTAGGATGTTTTGTAGGAGTGACCCAAAGCGGTGAAGGCAGCGTGAGGGTCGCCGATTTTGGGGTGATGATTACGATTGCCATAGGCCGAAGGGCAGATGAAAACGGCAAAGCCCTGCAAATTGCTTCTGTCCTGGCGAAACTTCCTCGCTGCAGCCTTGCGTACATGTGCATGCATATCACGCGGATCAGTCCTGTGCATGTCGGCCTCGTTGGCGATGGCAATTCTTGTCGGACGCAGGGCTCGTTGTTGTGGGTATGTATTGGATCCTGAAGGCCGGCTGGATACTCTGCTGACGGGAACGCTCCATCTGGCGGCAGGTGATCTTATCGCTTCAAGCTGGACGAGCGTTTACGGCAGGAAGAAAGCCCCATGGGTAGGGGCGATAAATTACTTTGGTTGTTATAATACTTGGAACCTGTCGGCAAGTGTCCGTAATCACCAGCTTGCAGGCGCTCTTGTCTACTTCTATGGGGGTCTGCTGCCTTCACATGACCCGCTGTCGCTTGAGGGGGGCTGGACCGCACGGGATCGAGGTCATCGTGTGGCGCTCGCCCTCGACGGACTGGTACTTGGTCCATAGGCGGGCAAGCATGGCCTCCTCCTGCTTCCGGCGGATGTAGCTGCTAGACGGTGGCAGATTGGCAACCGAGAGGCGTTTGGGGGTGGCCGGCGCGGACTCGGCGAACAGACTCGGGTCCAGTTCGTTCAGGTATTCGTCGAGTCCTCGAATGAGCACGCGATCGGTGGGACGGCTCACGGTTTGTTGCTGCTCAATCTGGTGCTTGCGCTCGAGGAACTCCTGGATCTCCTCGTAATAACTGCGTGAGCGACTGTCGTGCACGCCGAGCAGCAGGCTTGAGGCCTCGTCCAGCCCGCCGACCTGCGCGCAGATATACTGCTGCACGTGGTCCATCTCGGCGCGGTACTGCTGCTCCTTGGCGGGCGACGCGAACTGCAGCGGCCGGCGCACGATGCGGTGGACCG
>JAHWLE010000647.1:0-19307 GCA_024679135.1 Phytophthora foliorum | reverse complement strand
GCCGATGAACTCCTCCACCTGCTGCGGGCAGCGGCCGATGAAAAGCGACGGGTCCAGCAGCGAGTCCATGTGGTCGTGCACGGGCTTGAACAGCGGGTCGGCGGCGATGCGCTCCAGCAGGTCGTTGGCGGCGCCCTCCACCTTGACGCGCTTGCCGGCCTCCATCGAGTGCGTGCGGATGGCCTCGTGCAGCTCCTGACGGTCGCCGCCGGCCTTCACGCAGGCCATCAGGATGTTCTCCGTGGCCATGAACGGCAGCTCGGCCTTGATGTGGGCCTTGATCACGTTCGGCCACACCTGCAGACCGTCCGACACGTTGGTGATCAGATTCAGGATGACGTCCGTGGCGAGGAAGGCCTCCGGCAGCACCATACGACTGGAAGAAAACAAAAAACAAGAGTGAGCAAACGCCACGTCAACCGAGCGGGACGTAGCCAATACAAGAGACGTACCGGTTGGCCGAGTCATCCAGCGTGCGCTCGAACCACTGAGCAGCGTGGGTCTGCGCACCGTTGTCCGTCAGCGAGATCACGTAACGTGCCAGACTGCAGATACGCTCCGAGCGCATGGGGTTGCGCTTGTAGGCCATGGCCGAAGAGCCGATCTGGTTCTTCTCGAACGGCTCCTCGATCTCCTTCATGTTGGCCAGGAGACGGATGTCACCGGCCATCTTATAGGCCGACTGGGCAATGCCCGACAAGATCGACAGCACGAAGTAGTCGATCTTACGCGTGTACGTCTGGCCGGACACGGGGATGACCTTCTTGAAGCCCATCTTCTCGGCCACCAGCTCGTTCAGCTTCTTGACCTGCGTGTACCATTTAACAATCAGTCATCACCTTCAACTGCATTGCTACCACCACCGGAACAACACGCAAAAGCAAACACGCACCTTTTCGTGGTCGCCCTCGAACAGGTCGAGGAAGCTGGCCTGGGTGCCGGTCGTGCCCTTGACGCCGCGCATGGGCAGGCTGTCGATCTGCTCCGAGAGGTGCTGGAAGTCGAGCCACAAGTCCTGCAGCCAGAGCGACGCGCGCTTGCCGACCGTGACGAGCTGCGCCGGCTGGAAGTGCGTGAAGCCCATGGTGGGCATGTCCTTGTACTGAATGGCGAAGTCGGCCAGCACCTTGATGGCCTTGACCATCTTGCGCTGGATGAGCTGCAGGCCCTGCTTGATCTGGATGATGTCGGCGTTGTCGCCCACGTAGCAGCTCGTGGCGCCCAGGTGGATGATGGGCATAGCCACGGGCGCCTCCTTGCCGAACGCGTGCACGTGAGCCATGACGTCGTGGCGGAACTTCTTCTCCATCTCGGCCGCGTACTCGTAGTCAATGTCCGTCAGATGCGCCTGCATGGCGTCCAGCTGCTCCTGCGTGATGGCCAGACCCAGCTCCTTCTCGGACGTGGCCAGCGCCAGCCACAGCTGACGCCACGTCGAGAACTTGCGGTCCGGGGACCAGATCTCGCTCATCTCCTTGGTGGCATAGCGACTCACCAGCGGGTGCTCGTAGCGGTTGTGCTCGGCCATCGTCACGGAATCTCGGCGTCTTTCCAAATGAACACCAACCACCTCGAACACGGAGCACCGTTGATAATGTCCCCTCCTGATTGGTCAATAGCGAGTTCAATCTGCATCCCGATTGGCTCATAGAAAACTAGCTAGCATATCCACTCTAATGTGTCATAAATCTCTTCAATCCTCATGATGTACCACCGCCTGCTTGGCGGTCTCGGCGTCTGCGTGGCGTGGGCGGCCGCGCTCTCGCCGGGCTTCAACGACCCCATGCCGTTCTACACGTACCCGTTACTGGAGATCCTGCACCCGCAGAACGACATGATGCTGGCCGCCACGGAGCTGCAGGTGGAGATCGAGATCCGTGGGGAGCTGCTGAGTGGCGGCCTGCGCCGCTCCCGCGTCTGCATCCTAATGCAACCGGCCTTCGTGCCCCCCGACGTGATGCTGGACAAGGCCGGCAGGGAGCTGGACGAGTCCTGCTTCGACCAGAGCCTCAACTACACCACGTTCCACGTCGCGGGCCTCGTGCCCGGCCTCTCGTACGCCATCACCGTCGGGCTCGAGAACAGCGGCAACATGGTGGCACTGTCCACGCGCACGTTCTCGGTGGGTTCCATCCTCTTGCCGGGGGTCCACGGCCGCTTGAGCGTCGCCGACGCGCTGGAAGCCGGTGCGCAACTTCACAATGCCAGGGACCGAGTGACCGCGGCCAGAATCTACCGCTACGTGCTCGAGATTTTCCCGGACCACGCACAAGCGCAACACTTGCTTGGACTTGCACTGTACCAGGATGGGGAGCTGCGGCAGGCACTGCCGTATTTGCGCCGAGCAGTGCAATCCAATGAGAGCGAGGAGAACTTCCACAACTCGCTGGGGATTTGTCTCAAGTCGCTGGGGCGGGTGGAGGAAGCCATTCAGCATTATCGTCGCGCGCTGGAGCTCAACCCCATGCAAGTGCAAGCGGCGGTGAACTTGGGCGATGCCATGCAGTCCCAGGGCAAGTGGGAGGACGCGCTACAAGAGTACAGCAAAGTAGCCAACGCACCGATGAGCTTGCTGGACAGCCTATTGGAGCCGGGAAAGGCGGAGAACGTGGCGAAAGATGCCACGGGCAGAATGTGCGAGCTAATCCGCGTTACCGATGGCTGGTACCATGCTGATCGCTGTCTTAACGAAGCGTTGGAACGCTGGCCGGACGAACCCGTATTTCACAATGATCGTGGAAATCTGCTCGCAAATGCTGGCCAGTTTGAGACTGCTCTGGATGAATATCAGCGCTCTGCTGATCTCGGTTTACTGGTGGGCAAGGTTAGCAGAGCACTAACAACAAACTGATCATCACACGCCTAACTTGCTTTTGTATAGCTAAACCTCGCGGAAACTCTCGAGGCACTCGGCAAAATGCAACAAAGCATTGACCTTTACGATCAGGTGCGGAATCGATGAAAATGCTATCTTGTGAATTTGACTAATTCTATACGCTGTTGGAAAAGCTTCTCGACCAGGAATTCTACGATCGCTTCCATCCTCGTACACGGATAATGGTGATGAAAGCGACGGTCCTACCTCGTGTTCTTCCTTCGACGCAAAAAGAGATCGACGCGTATCGTGACCGTTTTGAGCGGGAAGTGGAGACGTTGCTGCATAACCGTAAGTCGATTTGCTTAAGTCATAGGTAGATTGTAGCGGACAACACTAACTTTGTCCTTTGCTATATTGACCACGACGGTGAAATCAGTTGATTCACTCGAAAAGACTGAGGTGGACCCCAATCGAGTGTCTCTCTCCACCGGAATAACATTGGCAGCACACAACAGAAATAATCGTGAGCTCAAGGCGGCTATGGGTTACTTGTACTGGCAACTACTCTACCAACGACAAATTATGAGCGAAGATTATGTGGCGAGCTACAGTATCGTGCCGCTTCCATATACTCAACGGAAAGAGGATGTCAACAGACCCGAGGTACTCCAAAGCTGTTCCCGGATTTTATTATGTGCAAATTGCATGCTTACATTCTGTGCTATTGGATTTATGTAGATCGGCCCGCGGCGCCTACGAATTGGCTTTGTGTCGCGCTACATATTCAATTCGGCTGTGGGGCTTTACATGTCGGAGTTATTACCCCAGTTTGATCGCAACAAGTACGAAATTATCGTTTTCGCAATTGGCCAAAGCAAGTCTATGAAGGTGGCCAAGCAAATCGATGCAGTAACTGAGACGGTGGGTAACATGTACGCTTGAAAGAGCCATTTGTTCGTGTTGACTTATTGCTGGTGTTCTGGTGACACTCCAACCGTGTTGCAGATTGTCGCGCTTCCTAAGGATACAAGGATTGCTCGAGAAGAAATTCGCGCCTGGCATATGGATGTTCTAATCTACCCCGAGGTTCGTTTGGGGGTTCTAGCGATCAAAGGCTAGAATGGGGTTTCTCACTTTCTCCCTTTGATTTAATGAACAGCTCGGAATGGACAAGACGACCTATTTCCTGTCACTCGCTCGACTTGCTCCAGTTCAAGCTGTTTGGTGGGGCAATGCTGACACCTCCGGCGTGCCGACAGTGGACTATTTCCTCGCCAGTGAACACGAACACAACAGCGTCAGCTCACACTACTCAGAGGTCGTCTACCGATTCAAGTAAGACTGTTCATTTGCATCGGCGTCTGCGCGTCATACTCAACTATGCTGGCCATGAGATATGGATGTAGAACTAATTTGCTCTTTTGATGCGTTTTTTTATTAACAGAGGAATGGGTATCTACCACAAGCTTCCAGCTCTGCCTAAGAAAAGCATCCGTAAAGACCAAGTACGCCGTGCGATCGAAGAGCGATTCGACATCCCATCCGACTTCCACTTCTACCTCGCGATTGAGGTTCGTGCACTTGAAGTATTATTTTATTTATACTACCGGTACTTGCTAACACCAATGTATTCGTTTTTGCTTAGTCAATTATCCACATCCACCCTGATTTTGACACCGCCGTATCAAAGATATTCGAGGATGATACGAAGGCACACATTTTCCTTTTGTCGACTTCAAGTCGTAAGGTTTGGAAGGCCCAACTCCAAGCTCGGATGGAGTCTGCAGGTGTTGACCCGAATCGGCTTCACTTTCTCACCGACGTGGACCAGAAGCAGGAGTCAATGCTTATGCGGGCCGCAGACGCCGTTGTGGCGAGTCTTCACCTTACGCGGCCACGCGCCTCGTTGCAAGCTTTTGCCGCCGCTGTCCCTGTTGTAACGTTTCCCAACGAGCTTTGGCCCTCGCGAATTACGTATGCCTTCTACCAGCAGATGGGTATCAACGACCTGATTGCTACTTCCTTGGAGGAGTATGTGTCACTAGCAGTGAAGCTGGCTACTGATGCAGTGTTCCACGAGAAAATGGTGCAGCTGATTAAGCAAAATCGGTCGAAGCTATCAGAAGATCAGCAGGCGGTCAAAGAATGGGAAAAATTCTTTGATTTTGCAGGGCGCCAAGCATTCCCTAGCGGTGAAAAGCAGCAAGGGTACATTCCAGGTTCAACCATTGAGTGGGGGCCGATTGAAGGACTTGATGGAACTGTTGACTGGAGTCAAGTTGAAGGCATTGATGAAATTGAAGAAGTTGAGTGGAACCCCGTTGAAGAAACGAAGGAATGAATAGATGTGCTTCATTTAGTGTAGTAATTGGGAAAGCTTGCAGTTCTCCATTAACGATACCTCTGTAACTTCTAAACTCGGATCATTTTCGAGTTTGCGTCTCTTCTCTAGGTCGGTGTATCCCATTGTGATACCCCCGTGACCGAATTGTAGTAATACTTGTTGCCGTCTTGATCCCAACTTTCGATCCATGCAGCTTTAGCTTCTTCTTCATCTCGCTTTTGCTGCCGCTTTAGTCTCCTGGCTTCAGCTCTTTGTTGTTTCAACTCTTCCTGCTGTTGCTGTATCAAAGCTCGTTCCCATAGCGTCCAACGCGACCGACAATCATGCTCCTCTGCCTGCATCTCTTTTCGCTCTCGCCACTCATTGTGCAATTCCTCCTTCGCTTTCTCAGCCTCACGATATCGCATTTGCCTTCCAAACAAGTCCTCAGTACGCATTGCACTCATCTCTCGCTCAGCCATTCTTTTCTCTTCATCCAGCATTCGCATTCGAGCGATACGTTGTCGCTGTTCATCGATTGCATTTGTCTGTACATTTTTCTCTCGCTTCTCTTGTTCCTCTTTCGCCTTCGCCTTTGCATGCAAGATGCGCTCGACGTAATAAAGATCCTCTCGTCGCATTCTCTCCAGCTCGCGTCCTTCACGTCTTTGATCTTCAAGCTGTAGCAACCGCTGACGTTCTTGAATTGCAAGTTTTTCTTTCTTTGTAGGTGTCCTTGCAGCATTTGTACCGGGTCTTCCTTTGAGGCTGTCCCTGTCTGAATCATGTTCCTCGAGTTGGCGCATCTCAGCTTGCATGCGAAGGAACTGCTCGTGTTTTTCTTGTTGAATTAATAGTTCACAGTCTTTAGGAACGTTGTAGTCGTTTGCTTGCATTTGTGTGCACTCATCACGCTCGCGACGGCGTAAAACTTCGCGCTGATACTGTTGCTCTAGGATCTGGCGTTGACGCATTTCTTGTTGGTACTGGCGCTCTTTCTCCAGCGTTTCGAGCGTTGGTAGGGACTTGATCCACTCCGAAAACGGTTGCTGCGGGTCAGGGTGCAGTCGTCCAGTGCAAAGCACTCCTATGCTCCCAATTAGATGGCTTCGAAGGTTTTCAACGTCAGCGCACATTTTTCGGATAGTGAGTCTTCGACGATTTTGCTCTGGATTGGTATCCTGTTGACGAAGTTCATACTTGTTTTTCCATTGTGCGATCTCCAAATTCGCAGCCTTAGTGGCAGCATTTAGGCGATGCTGAATCGATACTGGCTCGCAATCTCTAGATTTAATTTCTTCTTTACCAAGCTTGCGCTCCTTGCTTATCGGACTGAGTGTTTTCCGTCCACGGGCCAACACCTGCTCCTTTGGAATACTTACGGCCGAATTAGCACTCTGCTCTTCAATAAATAGTGGTAACGCAGAACGAGCCATGCGCTTCAATGTTGATCCTTTAGTAGCAACTAACTGGAACGGCAGTAGCTCAATGCGTGGTGTCTCGCTATCAGAAGCATTTTTTTCGTCACTGATCCAAGACAATGCTTTTTTCAAAACAAGTTGGTTCCAGGGCAAGTCATTGTACGTATGGAGAACTCGGTAAATGTGCTCTCTTTCACGTATAATAGATTTGTACTCCATTGACGATCGTGGAAGTTGAATCGCAAGCGCAATGAGCGATCGAAGGGCCAAATGTCTCGTCGATCCATCGTTGAGCACCACATTCCACAGACAACGAATCTCGCGCTGCTCATGGAGTGTTGAGCGATCTTTCCAACATAGTGGTGTTAATTTGTACTGAAGTGTGTTTGGCAAGGTATGATCTTCCTCCGAGTCGTGCAGTGGAAAAGTGAAAATTGACGGAAGCTTTCGGTGTCTGGAGCTCTTTTCTCGGAGGCCTTTGCTCGTGTGCTTCTGCTGCTCGAACTCTGAGACTTCATCAGTGGGTATTGGGTATCCCCGGAGCAAGCAGATCAGTGATCGAGCCCCAACAGGAATAAAGAAGGCATGTGTGTTCTCTTTCAACAACCTAGTGCACAATGGCTGGTAACACCAGTCAAATGGGTCTATGGCTATCATGAGATCGTTAGGGTCAAATGGCTCCACTTTTTGCGTGTGAAGTGGTTGCCCCTCTTCCACATCCATACCAGCGTTCAAGTTAGGCTTCCACATTTCGCTTGCTGTGCATATTCTGATCAAAAAATCGTGCAAGTCTTCCTTCACCACGCTGCGCGCTATCTCTGATTCCCTACACACGCGAAAAAGTATACTCAGCAATGCGAGGTAAAGCAACTGCTGCTCACATTTTCGTTCGCAGCATTCCCCAATTGCAGGTTTCTTGCCTACGCAACTTGACACAAATCGCTTCAAGCATCCTAGAACTCGTGCATTGCAAACTGTTATCAGCTTCGCCTTCGTCACCAATTCTGGTTTATCAAAATCGATTGTAATCTCGAGCAACGTGCATAGTGCTTCGCGTAGCGAGTCTGAGAGCGGCATCGATGCAGAACGATTGTTGATAAACTTCACCTCACTAGCTGGTGATGTCGTCTGGTACTTTGAGTTTTTCCATGTTGCGTCGAGGGTCTGGATTGCCAGGGCTAGTTTCGTTTCGCTGAATAGCGGAGAGAACTCCAAGCGAGTGGGATGACGTGCTTTTGCTGGAAGAGGGAATCTCACACCGGAATGACGAGATGGAAGTGACATCAATGATAAAACACTTGGTATGTGCTGACAAAGATGAATGAGACTTAGCTGCAAGGAACTATTTTCGTGTGCACTGCCATTTTGGACTATATGTTCCTGCATTTACGCTTCTTCCTCGTCATTCTCCGAAATGACGTTCATCTCCACGATCTCTTGCCCCCCACGTGTACTCTTCCCCGTGTACTCTGTTCCGACCTCTTCCTTATTTTGAGATGACGAGATTGTCAAATGCGAGTGTGAGTTGAAGAGAATCGGCCCAGCGATCTGTAAAAAGGTGGCGAGCAGCTCCTCGTCGTCCGGTGAGAACACACCACTTCCGTCTAGCTTGTTTATTAGCTGCACGACAGCAATGACTTCACCAGAACCATTACGAAGAGGCATGGCTAGCACACTGCGAGTCTGGTAACCGAGTTTTTGGTCAAAGTCTGAGTTGAATCGCGGATCATCGTAGGCGTTGGCGAGGTTGATAGTCTCGTTGTTTTGTGCGACAGCACCGGCAATACCTTGATTTAACGGCACTCGGATGTTCACCTCACCCTGCAAAGTCCATAGCTCATTCTTCGCACGGTCAACAATGTAGAGGGTGCACCGGTCTGAGTTGACAAATCTCTGAACACGGGTCGAAATCGTGAACATCAGCGAGATAAAGCCGAGGTCTCGGTGCATGTCCTGTACAATACTCAGCACGTCTTTGACACGCTCACGAGCGATACAGGCCATAGCGTGAGTATCAGCGTTGTGGAGTGCCACACCCGCTTGAGCTGCCAGGATGATGAGGATCTCCTCGTCTTCGTCTGAAAAGCTTGCCTTCTTGTCAATGGAGATTTTGTTGAGCACCTGCATGACCCCTACTGTATTGTTTGAGCCGTTGCGGACTGGTACGCACAACATTGAGCGCGTTTGGTAACCATTGCGTTGATCGTACTGTGAATCGAAATTCGGGTCTGTGTACGCGTCCAAAATATTCATTGCCTTGCCGGTTGCTGCCACAGTGCCAGCAATTCCCTATTAACGAACAAAATCATGTTGGGTTTAGTGTGTTGTCTATTGGAGTATGCGGATGTATGCAAAGTGTTACCTTTCCGAACGGTACTCGGATATCTGTGGCTCCTTCCGACACTTTCAATGTCAGCATATCCGTTGCTCTTTCCTGTGAAAGATCAAATGTTGTTAGTAAAAGTTGTAAAGGGCCAGTGGAGGCCGTCTTACGTAAATGAAAAGTGTCGCTCGCTCCGCATTTAAAACGGAGCACGCTTGCTTAATAATGATCTTCGTTGCTGAGGTATTGTGCAAGAGTTCACGAAGCTATAAGAAGGAGACACAGTCGGCATGTAGAAAATCAAGCGCTGTAACCAACCTTCTGTGGGATCCAGCTCTGATCCGATTATGCGGCAAGCTTGAATAACCTGCTCCATCTTCGACAACCGATGGACCAATGCTGGGTCGTTGCCATGTTGCTCAGGGGCTGGTGCCTTGGTAGCAGCGGCAGGAGGTCTGGTCGAACAAGTCATAAGTACTTCTCCCATCTTTTCGTTCTACACGAAAACGCCGTACGCGAATTTCCGAGGTTTGACCAGAATCCGACCGTTCTCGTCGGCCGATGCACTAATAGAGATATCTAGTGTCAGACTCAATTCACATCTTCCAATGTTACAAGGAATAGCATCTCAAACCTCGCTGCAGCGTAGCACTGCTTAATGTACGCCAGTGTATGCTCCGGCTGGAACTTCTCGCCACTTTTTCTCTGCCAACGTCAAGCCCAACACAACAGCAATAAAGAAAAATGGTAACTAGAGTAACTCGTGCAGCAAGGCAGGCAGCCAACTGATACCTCTCCGATCTTTTCCTGCAGTAGGGACTGGAGGAACGTCAGCGGGTCATCCGGTCGGGACAGAAGCGCCTCCGCCGTCATCCACTCGATGAGAGACCGGAAGCCCATAGAGTTGAGGTAGGCCTCGCCAGCCTCCGCGGTCTGCGGGTCCATGATAGTCGGCTGTGTAGTAAAGAGCGAGGTCTCGGATATTGCTCGATCCACGTGCAATGCAGGACGCGAAACGACGCGTCTCTTCATGCGCAAAACTGCTGCGTAAGTTGAAGTGGTCACGGGCTCCGGTAATGCCAGTGGGCGACAAGACGGTGCAAAGGGTTTTGCCAGTTCCTACGTTGTGATGGCGGGCAATGGTCCAGCCAAAGACAAGTCCGGGCTGCAACGACTTTGGACTTTCGCTCGTGATGATGATCAGCTCGACCTGAGACCACCGTCAACGACCGAAACTTGTGCTACTGCAGCTGAAAGCGATGAAGCGGACCCGGGAACTCCGCCTTCGGTGGTTCGACACCGTCGTGTGGAACCACGAGCTGATTTCCGGTTGAATCTGTTCAAGCCATCGTTCTCTAGTGACTCGGTGACGGAGACCATGTCGAAACGAACTCGATCGCGACTGGACGAAGCCGTGGAAGAAGACACTGGGGAAGAAGGAAGTAGACGCGCCATCCCCTACATGCACCGACGTGTGAAGAGCTACACTGGATCGGCGGACTGGCAGCTCTTGGAATCGGGGCCTACATTTCGTCCACGAACGTACACGAAGTCGCTGGAATATCTAGTCCAGCATTTGGCCCCGTCCTCAGATGTAGGGGGATCTCTACCCTCTCCACGCTTTTCATCACCCAAGTCGAAGAGCGCGATGCCTCGAGTCTGGTCCCCTAGGCACGGAAACAACATTGCGAGTGTTCCTGTAGCGGACTACCAGATGAAGTACGAGTTTGCCTTGATCTTGCACAACAAACCCACCACGCCACGCATTTTGGCACGGAACGGGCTGGACGCGGTGGGAAAGCGGCAGCTGGAAGTGCTTACCCGTTGCATCAATGCTGGATTGGAGGTGTCTGTACTTTCAAGCACACTGTACTCTCGAAAATACCTGATTCTGCTCCTACGTCCATCGCCGTCGAGGTTGCTAACGGAAAAGAGTCGACTAGTACTTGAACGTTGGCTTCAGATCGGAGCTGTCGGTGAAGTACCATCCGAAATCGAGGAACTCATTGCCTCCAGTAGCATCGGAGATGTGGAATCGCCCGTAGCACAAGGAGAAGCTTTCAACGACTCAAAAGACGTATCGCTGGATGATGACGAGAAGTTTACCCCTGCTGAGCGAATCCAGACTATCGCCCGCATTATTACGTCAACGGCTAATGTGGAAGAGTTGAGCCCTCCTGGAGCAAACATCTCGTTTGAAGAGGTTAATCGTAACGAGACGGTTATCATGTCCTGCTTCCCACTTCACAATCGGCACGTGGACAACATGCTGCTGTCCAAATGCGGACTGTGGTGGTGGAAGTCGACAGAGATCACAAATGAGCTTCGCTACTACTATGGAGAGCGCGTGGCGTTCTACTTCAGCTTTTTGTTCGTCTACACGAAGTGCTTAATGGTTCCTGCGCTTGTCGGGTGTGCAGTGTATGTGTCGTGTCGGTGGGTTGGGGCTGTGGCATACATGAGAACTCTGTGCATTTTCGGATTTTGTACGGTCACGATTTGGGGCACTTCCTTTCTCAAAACTTGGACAAGACAGAACAATCTGTTGAACGATGCCTGGAACCTCAGGATGTTCAAAGAAGCCGATTACCCCAATGCAACCTTCAAACCGCAAGGCTATCGTGACGTCGTGGACACTCATGGTGCGTTGCTATTCCGCGAGCCGTACTACAATTCGTTGTGGCGCATTCCTGCTTACATTCAAACATTCATGGTATTTGCGTTGTTCATTGCGACGTACGTTATTGGAACCGCATTTTTCGTGCAATGGTACACTGCTGCTATGATGGCTCCAGTGTGTAGCAAGTGCCCCGAATGCGTTGCGTTCCTGTCATGTTTCAATACCGAGAGGCCGATATTGCTAACGGGGAGGTGGTTCTACATCTTTGCGCAAGGAATTCTACTGGGTATATCGCTAGATATTGTCGTGTACTTGCTGAGTGTAAAGCTCATTCGATTTTTCGTGACCCGAGAGAATCATGTCACCGAAGCGCATTTCCAACGGACGATGATCAATCGTCTCTTTGCTATCAACTGGATCTCTTTCTTCCTATGGTTCATGCTCATTTCGTTCGTGATCATACCCTTTGGAGACGAGGTGGAAACATGGTTATCGGCGAATCTAACGTACACCAAGCTGACTGTCCAATGGCAAGGTGGCATCATTGATATGTCTACGGCATTTGTTACCCCGCTCTTGATCACTCAAGCGCTAAACCTTCTCATCGATACCTCGCTACCGATTATTTTTCGGCGGGAGACGCTGAGGGCATCTAAGCTGGCGAAAAAAATCATGAAGGCCAATCCCGCAGAGACACTTCTTGCGCTTTCAGAGTATCATTCTTCGTTCGAGAATCTTTCCAGTGATTCGCAGTCTCCATCATCACGATCAGTAGCGTTCAAGACTAAAATTGAGGTAAGCAGCATACGCGGACTGGAATCCACAAAAACGTACTTATATTTTTCGATGGCTTCAATGTATTAGCTGCAAATGATGACACCCATTCGAATCCCCTATCTTGAAGAAGCGCTCGGGGTATCGATACCCACCCTGGAAGGTTTCGAAAACGAGAAACGTAAGTGGTGCAACTTCTTAGCAACACTTGAGGTGGACACGCCGGAGCTAAATTCCTCGCTTTTTGCACAATTAGACTTCATGACAGCTGACGACGTCCTTGAAGAAAGCCAACTGCCTCTGTACAATGCATTCGTGAGTAAATGCGTCAGTGGAACATATTTTTCGGTGACGATGTGCTAACGACAATATGTGGTATCACAGCCGGACTACTTACGAATGGTTATTCAATACGTGCGTACTCGCTTTCATCTCGCGTTGTTGTTTCTTCGAAGTACTAACTACCAATGTTCAATGGGTCCAGGGATACGTCGTGATGTTTTCTGTTGTGTGGCCATTCTGTGCCATGGCTGCATTCGTGAACAATGTCATCCACATCCAAAACTCCTTTTACAAGCTTGTTTTGCTGCGTCGACGACCGGTGCCGCGTAAGTCGAACAGCATCGGTCAGTGGGATAAGATGCTGTTTATCACGCTGTTCTTGGCCATTTTTGTGGTCGTGGGGCTCATTTGTGTGAGCACCGGTGAGCTCGAGTACTTTATCGCCGAATGTACTTCTCTAGAGCGCTTTGACGGAAAGGACTTCAGGTATGTAAACCATGTTGAATCTAGTGCGTGGGGCCTCAAGGTTTTTGTTTTCACTTGCTGACTTGGTTTGGTCAATGTTTGCTTAGTATGGGGCCAGAGTTTTCATGCCTTAGCATTTCTTCGCGCTTCATTGTCGCGCTGGTGCTGGAGCATGCTGCTATCCTCATTGTGTACGTGATAACGGATTACATTTCCGACACTCCTGCTAGTGTCCGCACATCGTTTGAGCGGAAGAAAGAGCTTATCCGACGAGCAATTTGTGGGCAAGGACCAGCAACAACACCAAAATCCGGTGGCAACGGTGTGGCTGTCCGCCATGGAACTAAGTCGTTCGAAACTGCGTAAGGATACCCACTGGGTATTACCAGTGGGGTTGCACTTTGTATTGATTCATGAATACGACTACCGATAAAAACAAACTGGTTACTCGCAGTACACCCTCTCTCCAATTGTACTTTGACGCACGTAAATACTAGCGGATGAACTGCTCAAAATTCGATATGCTCGACGTGCTCCAACGAACGAGCAATGCCATCTTCGCTGCTAGTTTCTCGTAGATCTTCGATGACCTGGAAAAAGAAACAGCATCACAAATTAGGACTGGGAGTTTAGGCTGCAGCAAGTGACTTCACACCAACGTACCACGACTGACCTCAGCAATCCCTTCAAGCGGCCCAACGCCTGTGGAACTGGTGACCACGACCACTTGTCTTCCATCAACTCCTTCTTCCTCGACCCGGATACCGCGTTCCAGAGATATCCAGCAGAAACGCAAATCACACCCGCGTAGAAGAGGAAGATCGACCCATGCGAAGTCGACTGCTTGGCTGGCCTCGTCTCCATCTTGCTGCTGTCAGAGTTCGTCCGAATCGAGATATGCTCCACGCTTAACCGCGGATAATTCCCATCACTACCGTCTTGCTGGAGACTTGTCTCCGCAATGAACGAGAGCTCCTCCATCGCATTCCCAAGGCGGTCGCCAACCTCCTCCACGACAGCCCCACTCCCCAACCGTTTCTGCTCCTGCCAGCTCTCCGGAACTGGCCTCACTGCAACCTGCACCGGCAGCGTGATGTTCATCTTCACGAGCCGTTCCCTGGTTTCCTGGATCTTCCGCTCCTGCTGAGCGTAGTACTGCCTGAACTCCTTCACGACCTGCTCGTGCTCCTCCAGCTGCGCCTTTGCCTGCTCATCGAAGCTTTTCTCACCCGACGTCGTCAGCATCTCCGTCCTCGTGGAGGCCGCCACCTGCGCCGTCTGGCAGCGCTTGAGGAACGTGTCGGCCGTCGTCTTGAACCTCGCGGTGTCTCTCCCCAGCAGCGAAATGCTCCTCTCCAGCTGGTCAAACTGCGCTGCAACCTGCGACGTGCTGCGCTGCCAGCCGTGCAGGGGCAGGACGAGCACTCGGAGCCCCGTGGCGAGTAAAATGACGCACAATACGCCGCCGAAAAGGATCCGGGACATTGCGCTTCTCCGCGTCTGTGGGTCGCTAAACGCCTCCGCTGCTGCTGCGGGTGGAGCGACGCGTGGCCGACGAGGCGCTCGACGGTGCGACGCTGTGTGCAGAGGCTCCGTGTCCTCCAGCGCCACGTCGGAGCGCATGCTGTCCGACAGTCCGAGACGAACCATCCTTGGGGTCTGCCGCGAATAATTTTTAAAATTGGGTTTGATACTGAACTCAAGATAACTACGCTAAGTACGAATAAGATGTAGCCATCTTATCGCTCGCTGACGTCGGTCACTGCTGTCTGCTGCTGCTTCTCCAGGTAGACGTTGAGTCGGATGGGCGAGAGTTCGGACTGGATGGTCTTGACTGGGAAAATCTCTTTCGGCTTCTTTTGGTTCTCGCACCAGAACGGATCGGCCAGCACCCACGAGTTCGCAGCGTTTCTCTCGTCGACGGAAGTTCCTTGGTTGGTAGCGTCTTCCACTGTCTGAGCCAAGATGCGAAACGTGTGTGGCTTGTTGTGGTTGCTGTCCGTCTGGCTCACCTCATTCGTTACTGGAGCTGCTACCAGCGCCACCAATCCTGCTCGAAAAGCCTCTTCAAGCTGCACCAAGAGCAGCGGCGGGTCTTCATCCGCGGCTGCAGCTTCAATGAAGGCCGCACTCCAACCAGGCTCGATCACCAACGTCTCGACTGTGCGCCCTTCCTTGGAGAGGAGAATGACGCACAGCTTCTCCAGTTCTCCTCTCCTTAGCCACGTGCGGCAGCCAGCCAACATGGAGTGGACGTACTCGCACAGAAGCGGATGGCGACTCATGTGGATTGGCACATCGTACAGCACCCGCAGCTCGAAAGCTTCTACTTAACAGTGCAACCACAAAATGAGGTCCATGCGCAGTATCTACTGCACTAGTTGATGTCCACAGTACGCACCTCTCGGATACACCTGCCAGGCAAACCTACAGCAGCAGACGGCGCCAAAAGTCAGCGCGCCGTTGAATTCACCCAATGTCCTTCATTCAAATGCAATTCGCCTACAGAAACTCGTGCACGGCCGCCTCGAGGAACTCGAGCACGAGGTCCGTCAGCGTCTCCGTCGCGTTCGCCTTGGGTCGAGTCTCCATTCCTCCACTAACCCCGTCTAAACCCTACGTCCCAAACCCTAAATAAGTTTTTTTTTTTTTTTTTTTCATAGTTTCAGGCCATTTGACAATGTGGCGGAATTTGGCGTACGGGTCGCAGCAAGTGGCGGATGCGGCGCCCGCTGTCGTCCCCATCAAGGCGGCCAAGGAGACGGTGGTGTCCCAAGGTAAAGTCGCTCTCTTCTGCTGCCTCTGCAGGCCTCGTACAGCAGCCTGACGCTTCGTGTGCGCAGTGGACGCGTCGTCCGTGCCCAAGAATGACGGCGCCAAGGTCTACAAGATCCTCGAGTATCTGCGCAAAGTGCCCATGCACAAGGCGGTGGCTGTGACGGACATCTTCAAGCACACGGGCGTCGTACGTGGCTGCACTTGAGGGCCTATGGGGGAGTGAGGGCTCACGACGCTGTGGGTCTTGTGACAGGACCTCACGATGGACGACCAAGTGGAGCAGCGGCTCAAGAACAACCCGAAAGTTCGAGTCCAGGGAGACCAGTACGCGTACCAGGTGGGGGGAGAGACGTCAGGCTGATTGGCTGCTGGCTGGCTTGCTCATTCTTTCGTGTTGTGTGCTTTCAGGCCAAATATGACATCAAGAACCGGATGCAGCTGCTCAAAATCCTCGACCGAGTGCGTCTTTTAAGGTTGAGGGCCTGGTTGCATTCTGAAAGCTGATTGGTTTCTTGCTCTGGATCTGTCGAGCGTAGATTCCTGAGGGTATGCCCCTTGAAGACTTGATCGACTGCTACGTCGGCGTGGAAGACGATCTCAAGGAGCTAACGCGCACGGGGGAAATTATTTCCCTCAAGAACGCAGACAAGGGCGCGGAAGTGTACTATTCGCGCGGGCCCACGTTCCTCGTGGACCTTTCTGGCGTCTCTACAGTGGAAGCTGGTAGCTACTTGGCCCACTCTAGCCAAGACATTACTGACGAAATCCGTCGCGGTGATGCGTTCCGTGTTGGAGATAACTGGTTCCGCGTATCGGCGGCTGTCAAGGTACAGTCCTGCTTTAGCATCGTCGGTTTGCTGAGGATCATCTAACAGTTGTTGGTGCCTTTTCGTGTTATTAGAGCTCCAGTACAACTCGCCCGGCGCCATTTGCAGGTATGGCGACCAAAAGCGTATCATCAACGCGAGACCCCAACGTATCAAAGAAGATTAAGTGCGTTTTCTGTTGCGAGCTGATCCTTATTCTCTCGTGGCTGCAATAGTCATCATAACTAATTTACTGCTACGGTTCTGCAGGTACATGTTCAAATTCGACAAGGAACACCTCCCCCTGGACGTTCCCTTCCCTGATGCAAAGAGGCGAAACGTAGCAAGCAGTGATCGCTGGGATCTTCTGCCCAAGCGTGGTCCCAAGTTTCAGATGGTGAAGCACGGTACGATACGGCGCCAGCCAACGGCTTTTTTGTAGTCGGTATAGCGATGAACGCGACAGATCCTGACTGTGCATTGTGTGTCATTTTTGCAGGCTGCTCGAATGACATCCGGCAGTTGTGGCGTGATACTCTGCGAACGTGGCCTTCGGATCGCGCTGAGTTCGAGAAGAAGCTGGTCCAAGCTGGTCTGACTACGCAAGCGAAGGTTGATGCCAATCGCCGCCAGATGAAGCGTCGTCTGAAGGAGGACAAGAAGAAGAACCGTCCTCGCAAGCAGCGCGATATCAAAATCACGAACCACCATCTTATTGGTACGAAGCTCGGTGAGATTTTGGCGAAGGGCAGTCAGGAACAGTTCACACTTGGTGCTGTCAAGTTTGAAAAGAAGTAGCTGCCTTATTGGCTGTTGCAGACGACAGTGCCGCCATCAAACAAGCGCTTCACAACAAATCAAATAAGCATGTTTCATTTCTTCTAGCAGAACGGGTGGGTGTGTATGTGTATTGAGACAAGAGTATGACAAAATTTGATCGTTATCTGCTTACAGCTGCAGCACTCCTTTTTGCTTGAAAAACAGAATACCCATGAGTGTGATAACGACGAATGCAACTACACAAGTAATCGCAACTCCCCAGAACCAACCCCAGGCGTCTTCCACTCCTGACGCCAGGTTCATGCCAAAAACTCCAGCAAGCAGTGTGCCGACAGAAAGACTGATCGTCATTAGCGAAAACACAAGGTCAACTCGAAGTAAGTAGTTTCGCATCGAGTCGAGTTTCAGCATCACCAAACTTTCCGTGTTCGTGATTCGGTGCTGCATCAAGTCCGCCTTCGTGCGAGTTGAAAAAATGTCTTGCAGATAATTCTCAATCAGCACTTCAGCTTCTTCGGAGTCGAAGCTGTACAGGTCCGTCAGAAGAGTGGGGTCTTCGTGGAGCTTGGTAAGGTACAGCAGGCGAAGATCTTCTTCGTTGTCCAGCAGCTCCATCAACACGCGGCGCACACCGTCCACTTGCGACTCGAACTCGTTCATTGTGTTCTTGAATTCGCGCAGAGTCTCCAGCTCGCGCGAATGGAGGTTTCCTTGCACCAGTCGATCCAATGCAGAGACCACGACGGGAGAGAGTTTCTCGTAGTCTGCTTGGAAATACCGCGACAGGGTTGCCAGCAGCGCCTCCAGTGCCCTACACAACATCAGACACCATCGTCGCTCAGTACACAAACAGCCAGGCACGTAGTTTTGTCGGTGCTGACCTGAACTCGTAGGGTGCATCGGCGTTCTCTTTCGCCGTCTGACTGAACTGGTCTTTGAGAATAGACAAAAGACTGTCCGCTCCGTCGGGAACGTACACCAGGCACACGTCTCGCATCACAATCGCGCGCAGTGGGTCTGCAAGTTACAGCATTGCTTAGTCTCATCACGCAACAAGTCGAACGCCAGCCTTACCAGCACTGATGAGAATCGCCTGCTTGCGGATAATAATGGACGGCTCGTTCGATACTGAAAACGCGTTCTCCATTCGTCGAATGTCTCGCGCGTGAACTCGCTGCAATTGCACAATAAATAAACTCCATCAAAACTCCTCATCATCTTCTCTCCGGCGCTCAAAAGCCCCCACCTGAACGTCACAGACTGTGGCGTAGTTGGGTCCCTCCAGGCCTCCGTCTCCACGCATCACGCTCATGCTGGCTCGTCGGCCCTTGATGCCTATACTGCCCAGCCGCCGCAGCGGGAGCCCACCAGCATCCGTCGCCTCGCCGGCCTCCTCGGGCTCCTCCTCCTTGGGGAGTGCCGCCTGCTGCGTCATCCGCAGCACGTCCAGCCTGCTCATCTCCTTGAACTCCGAGTCCCCGTTGCGGTCGAATAGCAGCACGAGCACGCGCCCGTTGCGGGAGCCAGGGTCGAACTGGCACGCGAAGCGCTTGAGCGAGCTGGTGCCGGGCGAGCTGGCGCCGCTCAGCTCCGTCGGGTCCGTCGTGCACAGGTCGATGCGGTGGTAAATGCTGCCGGGGCTCCTGCTGTCTGCGATGCCAGACTCCATGGCACCGGTGAAAGACGTCCGCGACGACGAGGACGACGCCACTGCTGAAATGGTCGCCGGCATTTTCAGCGTTCGGCGGTACGACAAGGAATATGTGACAGGCACTTAACACTGTTAATAACAGAGTGCCAGTGTACCGTATAAGATATCTCCTACTTCCTCTGTCCGGAAATATAAGGCCACCCCCATAGTTAAGCTTTGTCCGGAAATATAAGGCCGAATCGAATGTTAAGTGCGGTTAGTGGATG